>VXBJ01004929.1:156776-173709 GCA_013400055.1 Nycticryphes semicollaris
CTCACCACAGGAGCAGATGGTGAACCCTGTGGAGCAGATGGTGGCCCAAAATGAGCTTATGGTGTAACCCCACATGGCAGCCCCTGGGTGGGGAGTGTTCCGGGTTGCAACCTGGCACCTGGGCACGAACTAAACATCCTGCAAAACAGAGTCTTACTTCTTCAACCCTCATCTGGGAGGTGGGGTTTGCCTGGGGTGGGGGATGTTCTGACAGCCACGCTGACTCCTGGCAAAGTGCAGAGCCAGATCCAGGGCTGGGGGCACCTGGGCCACCAGTTTTCCCCAGTGGTGACTCCATCCTGGAGGTGGGATGTGCTCATGTGGATCTGGCTGTAGGAAATCAATGCCAAAGTGTTTAAAATAATTTACAGGCTGATTTCACTTTTTTTTTCTTAAAGGTCCTAAAAATAAAGCTTTAGTTGTAAAGCAAAATAAAAACACTGCCATCTTTCATTCCAGTTATTATACAGTAGCTGGCATTCTTTAGACAAAGCTTAAAATAACCATGAACATACCAGTGAAAATAAATGGGTGAGTCATGTTTGTTAATGCAGGATTAGAAGTATTGCTCTTGGCTCTCCTGCTGTGTAACATCGCGTGCTCTCTCAAGCAGATACGAGGTTCTGGAATGAAAATTTGGGATCAGTCAATTCCAGGCCCTCCTGAATGGGACCCCTGTAAGGAGGTTTTGAACCAGGGACTGGATTTTTTTTGTTTATCTGTACGCTCTCGATCGCTGTGGTGTGAACTGTCAGTAGGAATTAGACTTATGCCTCGGTCTTTGGCTGTGCAAGTCTGATTTTAAGGGGTTAAATGGGGAAACTCACTCAAATACTCATTTCCAAAGTGGATCTGGGCTGGTCTGGCTCCTCTTCTCCTCTCTGCTCCCCCTTTGTGGATCTCCTACCTGGGGCAGGAATTGGGAGAGGAGGATGGTACCTGCACTGTGTTTTCAGAAGCTGCTCATGGGCTTGAGGCCCCAGGGTGTTCTCCAGCTACTCTGTCTACAAAGACCCCAAATTTCTCCTTAGGATGGCAGGATTGCTGGTGTTTGGTGCTCTGCCTTCTGCCTGCAGTTCGATACAGAATGGGGACAGGATTAAAATCACGTTTCTCAACTGCTTTTGAGGGTTTTGGAGAGGGAAGAGAGAGCAGCTATGGAAGTGGAGAGCTGTCACCCCTGGTGATGTGCTGTTGGACATGACTTACCAGCTTGATGCCTCTCAAAAGTAACTCAATAGTGGCCAAAGCAATGGGAATTTGTGACCAGCAGGACAGATGCTGAAGTTTTCCCTGCAGGTTGCTCCCACAGAGGTTTCAGGGTGGTTTAAGGAGACATCAGTGAACCTGTGTGTGGAGCAGCTGTGATCTCCAGCACTTAAAGGCTTTGACAGCCCAGCTCTGCTGCATCTTGCTGGTGCTCTGGAAGGAGCTACCTTCCCAGCTGCCTGGAGGTGACTGGCCCTGCAGGAGGGACAGCTTAGTTCTCACACGTGTCTGCATCCCACTGCCGTGGTTCCCAGTCTGCCCTGTCAGTGTGCACTCCAGATGACAGTGATTGAAGTCAGGTGGTGACATACGGCAGTGAGGGAGGTGAGAGACAAGGTGTCAGCTACACACCTTGTGCGGTGGGAGCAGAGAGCTGCTGAGGGTGCAAGTACAGTGTTCTGGCCTTTTCATAGAATCATTGAATGATTTGGATTGGAAGGAACCTTAAAAAGCCCACCCAGTGCCACCTCCTGCCCTGGGCAGGGACACCTCCCACCACACCAGATGGCTCCAAGCCCCCTCCAACCTGCCCTTCAACCCCTCCAGGGATGGGGCAGCCACAGCTTCTCTGGGCAACCTGGGCCAGGCTCTCACCACCCTCACACCAAAGAACTTCTTCCCCACATCTCAGCTCCATCTCCCCTCTTTCAGGTTAAAGGTTCCCTTCATCCTATTGCTCCCCTCCCCAAAGAGTCCCCCCCCCTTTCATGAAAGGACAGACCCAGGCCATCAGAAGGGGCTCTGGGAGAGATGGTGTAGCTGATGTGGGAGATGCAGGGCAGGGAGTCAGGCAAGCAACTGGTCAAGGCCCTTTCTGAAGATCCTCAGCAGAGTCTTGGCTGAACCAAAATCCATCTGCACTTGGGTACTTGCTTGCAACTGCCCTGGGCGCATCGTGGACCCCCTCTGTGAGGGTCTTGAGTGGTGCCAGGTGGAACTCAGGTCTGCTTGGAGGTGGCTTATGCTGTGCCTGGGTAGGGACCTCAGCATCAGCATCCACCCCGGGGTGGGCTGGCAAAATGGGAAACAGGGGGTACATGTTATCACCCCTCGCCTTCAACTTTTCTGATATATAAATTTTCCTGCGGGGGGGATTTCCCTGTCTTCCTCTTCTCACATTTTTAAATATCCCAGTCCAATTATAGGCCAGTGGGAGGGATTGCTTTTGGGTCTAGTTACAAAAAACAAAAAGCCCCAACCCATTGAGGATGGGGAGCACCCCCTGGTGCAGTGTGACCGCTCTTTCTTATGTATTGTGGCTCTGAGCCTGTAATTTGTGCTGTTTGGGACAGACAGGAGCCGAGAACATCAGGAGGAGAATCAGGGGGGAAAAAAAATAATAAATAAAACCAACCAAAAAATAATCTCCGAGTGGTGCTGCGTGTTGCTGACAGAAAGCATTAATGTTCAGTTCCTGGGACAGAGCTTGGCTTCATTAGGGAAGTTAGTAGTGATGCATATTAATTGAGGAGGAACACATTTCTGTTATTTATGAGGGCGACTAATGTTTTTTCATATGAATATTTCATCAAGCACTCCCCTCTTCCCTGTTTAATTTTTCCTCCTCGTTTCAACCGAGTTCAAGTGCATTCCTGGGCAGGAGGAGCCAAACTGTGCCATCTGAAAAGCCAGCCTGTGTTGTGACCTTATCTCAGGGGCTTAACGCTGCCCTCTGTGGCTCAGTAATTCTTTTGTTTTTATTAATGTCGACATCTGAAGGGTCAGAGGACCCGGTTTGGTGTGAGTATTCCCCCCCCCCATCCTGCCCCTCGTGGTGCTCAGGCCCTAAGAGACTGTCCAAAATGTTTTTATTCCTGCAGAGATTGAAAATCACGGTTTGAAACCCCATTCCCCAGCTGGATTTCTGTATCGGATGGAGTGGGATTGTGGCATTAAAACCAGGAACCGAGTGGGTCGAGATGCCTTCTACAGAGAACAGGTCTGCTGTCTGCTTTACTCAATGCCAGAAGAGGTTTGAAACCATCTCTCCCAAAATTGTTTTCAATAGAAATACCTTGAGAAGTGATTTCTTTCCTCTTACCTCCAGACTTTGTTTTTATCCCTTTGGAGTTCGGGTGGTGGGTGGAGGAAGCCTCAAGAAATGTCGGGGCAACTCTGCTTGGCTGGAGGCGTTGCTGAGCATTTTGGGATGACAAAGTGGCCTTTTCTAAGGTCCCCTGGCAGGGCAGAGGCAGAGGAGAGCTCTTTTTCCTGCCTAAACCCTTGACTGCTTGACCACAGCCACCCTACATCCATTTCATCTTGGAAATCAGGGTGCACCAGGCTGCTTTGTGTTGATGGGATCAGGTCTAACAGGACTTTTGGCCAACAGGGCGAGCGACTCCTGTCTCTGTTTTCCTTTGGCTCCAAAATGAGAGGGAAGAAGCCAGAGGCTGCTCTGTGGTTACTGTCATTAGGGCTGTTCTCTTGCTTCCTTGACAATGTGTTAATTGCTTTGCCTGGCCAGGGAGTCTGCTGGGCTGCTGACTGCAGGAGACTGCAGGGGCTTTTTGGTTCTTCTTCCTCTTAGAAAGGAGAAATAAATACTGCGAGGAGCCTTGTGCTTTCCCTCATCCCCACCTGGGTTCAGTGAGAAATGGGGTGTATTGAACTTGTGCTCCAGGTGCCCAGGGAACAGGAAAACCACTGAGCTTCTTGAACTTCGACGTGGACAACTTTGGGGAGCAGAAAAGGCAAATTCCCTCTTTTCCAGGACTGAGGATGGATGCTGCTCCCTCCCCAGGCTGGGACAATTTGGATTCATATGCAAGATTCCCACATTCCTTCTGTCTTAACTCCTGCAAAATAAACAGGAGCTGGCACCTTGCAATGAGCAATGTCTTGTGAAAGAGGAATTTAGCCTCGGCTGAGCAGCTCTCTCGTGCCAATGAGCTCCTGTGATTGCACCCCCTCAGCTGATGCAATGGCCCAGAAGCCATCAGAGCCATCTTGCCAGCCAGCCCCGCTCCCTCCCGCCTTGGGTGACTGTCAGCACACAACAGGCAAGGTTATTATGGGTGACAGCCTTGTCACCCCGCTGCTAAATCACGCAGCAGCGCCGTATCAATTGTGCTTAAATTCACTAAAGACCCGTCTCTTGATTTAGGGGTATTTTTTAAGTAGAGGGAACGGTTTCACTGTTGAAAATCCTGCTTTGGGTCTATTGAGAGCCAAGTGTTTGGGGCAGTTTCTGCTCCCCTCGACTGGCAGTAGATTTTAATGCTGCCCTGGAGCCGCAGCGGGGCTGGTGAGTGTCTGTGTGCGGTGCTGCATGGAGGTGGCAGAGCCTTGCTTTGCCTGAGGGCAGCTCTGATGAGGTCTGGCAGCCCAGAAGAGCAGCCTCTGACTCCTTGCCAAACATTTTCCTTTCTGCTTCACATGGTTTGGTGAGATTGTAACCCCCAGAGGTGGGGGCAGACTGAGGAGACTTTCAGAGACGGGCAGGGACTGTCTGTGTGTCTCTTCATTCCTGTTTCTTCTTTGGGGCTGCACTAGGTTTTAATTAGTCCTCTAGAGGAGAATTTCTTTCTCCTGTTCCCCTTCCCAGGTGGTACAAATGCTTGTCATTTACTCCTGACATGGCTTTTGGGGACAGATTACGTAAATTCCCTTCTGCTCTGCATTGATGAGGCCACATCTGGAGCACTGGGTCCTGTTCTGGGCCCCCCAGTTCCAGAAGGACAGGGAACTGCTGGAGAGAGTCCAGTGGAGGCTACGAAGATGCTCAGGGGCTGGAGCATCTCTCTGCTGAGGAAAGGCTGAGGGATCTGAGGCTCTTCAGCTGGAGAAGAGCAAACTGAGAGGGGATCTCATTGGTGCTATTTAATAATAGCTAAAGGGTGGGGATAGGGCCAGACTCTTCTCTGTTTGGGGGCAGGACAAGGGGAAATGGGCACAAACTGGAACATGGGAAATTCCATCTCAACATGAGGAAAAACTTCTTTCCTGCTCTGGCAAGGGGTTGGAGTGAGGTCCCTTCCAACCTCTATGAATTCTGTGATTCTGTGGAAGTGCAGAAGCCCCTGAAATCCAGGGGAAGTGGTGAAGCTGATGTGGTTGCTCTGAGCTGAGAGCTTCTCTGTTGCATTGGCCTCTGGGGTTTGCAGGACTGGGGCACTCTGTGACTCAGTCTCAGGAGGACCATGAGGTGGAAGGGCTGAGATCGCAGCCAAAGCCCACAAAAACCATCAGCACTTTTCCTGCAGACTCTGCAGGACGGGCAATACAATTTTGTTCTCTTCATAGCAGTGTCTAACTGTGAAAACTCTCCCCCAGGAAGCAGATGTTGGACCCAAGGGTGTTGAAATGCAGTTCTAACCAAGGATGGAGAAACATACTGGAGGGATCTCACCTAACAGCACCCACTCTGAACAGATGATCATAATTTCCTGGGTAGTTCTTTCATGCAGAGACCTTCTGGCCCTATAGACTTCCATAGGGGGTGCTTCCAACTGCAAGGTTGATGTTTATGAGCATAGAAAAGGATGGAAGTCACCAGCTCCTAGACTTGGGTGAGTCTGGGTGCTGGACTGGGGGTTTGAGGATGGATCCTTCTTCTGGGTTGAGCGCCACAGGACTAACTTTTCTTCTGATGCTGGGGAAAACTGCACTTTTAGAAGACTCTAGTGTCTGAATTTGTGAAAATGTGTACTTTACAGCCAGCTCTGGGGTGTGGGATTCAAGATTTGGGTGTTTTTGAGCTCCCCAGGTGTGGGGATGAGGAGGAGTGAGACCCAGGCACTTGACCCAAGCTGCCAACAGGGTTATTTCATACCATGAATGTCAAATTTGATAATAAATTAGAAAGTCTGCTGAGGAGTTCTCATGCTCTCTCTCTCCCTCCCTTGATGGCTGGGACCCAGAGAACTCCTTGCCCTGGTGCCAGAGCCCTGAGCCCTTCCCTTCTTCCCAAAGTCCCACACTGGCTGTCCCTGCTTGGAGGGCACAGCTTCCTGTGATAGAATGGGCTGGGTATAATCCTGGTATGTCTTATAGTAGCATTGGGATTAATATTGGTTCTTTATTATTGTTAATTTAATCCTATCCTATTAAACCTACTTGTATTTCAACCCTCATGTTTCCTTGCTTTCCCTGATTCCCCCTTCCCGGCTGAGGAGGGGTCATCAAAGGATAGAATAATTATCTAAATGACAATACATTGCTATAGGTTTCCTCAAACCATAACAATCCTATAGATTCTTTACTCCAGGGCTTACACCAGCATTCTTGGCCATGGGGGGTGAGGGTGGCTGTGCGGAAGGTGGCTCCGTCCCATGCCCTGCTGGAGTGACAAGCTCCTGGGGCTCTTGATAAAGTGACAGCAAAGTCCTCAGCGGGAGGAGATGTGTTATGGTATTGTGGCTTCAACACCAACCTGGCTCCGTGCTCGTTGACTGGTCTCGTTAGTGCCGGCTGTGGGACACGGAGAAACCCCCTCCTCCCCGTGTGCCCCTGTGAGCGTGCACCGTGAAGGGTTTCGTGTAGGAAATAGAGCAGAAGGAATCGGGTGTAACATGTGTTCCTTCTAAAGATAGCACGCTGCAGTCTGCATCAAGGATCCTGCCCTCCCTCGGCATCCCCACATCCATTGCCCTCCCTTGGCGATGGGTCTCCCAGTGCCCTGGAAGGACACCAGACCTGGAGTTCCTAGGACTTTTCCACCTGGCTGCAGTGGGCTAGGAAAAAATACACTTAGAGCCCAAACCCATGGACAGTAGTGGTGGCTGGGGTGTTCACTGACACCCCAGGTGTGGTTGGGGTGGGGGGTACCACATGGTGCCATAAAGTTGGGCTATTTCAGCCTTATCTGAGCCCAGCTGCACCACCCGTGTGGCAGAGCAGCACCTCAACCCTGGTTTATGGCCTTGATGTTGGCTGGTGGCCCCATGTGCTGTTTAAGTCAGCTCTAAGGTTATCATAGTATGTCCTCAGGGTGTTCTTTTTTGTGGAGAATGGCTTGATTTCCCCACCTGAGTCTTGTTTTCTCTCTGGGTAGCGGTGTCATGCTGGGATTCCTTACACACCAGGAGCCCTGCAGGGACTGGCTGCAGGTGCTGGGGGGGCTACCAGAGCAGATGCAGGATCTGGACTTGGGATTTCTATGGGATTGTTCAATGTGTTCAGTCCAACTGTTCCTGCTCGCCCCAAGGTCATCCATCTGACACATGGAGTCTGCCCTCCCTGGGCTGTTGGTGCTGAGAAGGGACAAGGCCAAAAAGGGGATGGGAGCTGGAAGAGGAGTTTGTCTTCAAAGTTTCCAGCTGTAGATCCTACGGGCATGAGTCTTGGGGTTGCCTGTGTGTAACTGCACCTCCACGGTTCCAACAGTGGAGTATTGTAGGGTCTCTCTGGCAATTCACCCTATTTTGCTTTAAAATCTGTAGGGGCTGGGTTTCTGGGGGATCTAGCTGTGATTCCTGGTGTCCTTGTGCAAGGTGCTGTGGAAATACATAGTCCCCATGAAGAACTGGCCCTGTGGGAAGGAAGGGAGTGGGGGCTGCCCCGCACTGTGGGATTAAAAGCGAAGAAATGAGCATCTCAACCTCTTCCCCCTCTGAAAATCCCCCATATGCCCAGGTATTGCAGAGCTCTGTCCTCTGCAAACACGGGGGGCAGCCCCTGCCGCAGAGTGGGATGAGGCTGACAGCTTTGCAGCGATCAAGAAACCAGAAAGAGAAGAAAAGACAGGCAGTTTACCTGGAAAAAAAAAAATAATAAATTAAAAATCATGTCAAGTCATGTTAGAGCCAGAGAATCAGTTGCTGCAGGCCTGAAAGGAAAGGAAAGCACTGTCTGGGGTGAGGTCTCGTGGGGTTTGAAACACGTCCAGCCCTGCCTGCAGAAAGGATTTGCAATTTTCATGGAGCTGCAGACATGCTGGATGGTGTCACACTCTTTCCACTGTGAGATGCTCGGTGTGGGGATGGGGAAGGAGCATCGTTGCACCCATACAGGTTGGGGCTGACCTGCTGGAGAGCAGCTCTTGAGGAAAAAGACCTGGGAATCCTGGTGGGCAACAGGTTGACCATCAGCCAGCAATGTGCCCTTATGGCCAAGGAGGTCATTGGCATCCTGGGGGGCATCAAGAATAGTGTGGGCAGCAGGTGGAGGGAGGTCATCCCCTGGGGAGGCCCCCTCTGGAGCACTGGGACCAGGTCTGGGCTCCCCAGTTCCAGAAGGACAGGGAACTGCTGGAGAGGGGACAGCAGAGGACCACAAAGATGATGAGGGGCCTGGAGCATCTCTGCTACGAGGAAAGGCTGAGGGACTTGGGTCTTTTGAGTCTGGAGAAGAGAAGGCTGAGGGGGGGGATCTATATCAAAACCTAGAAATAGTTGAAGGGGGGGTGTCAGGGGATGGGGCCAGTCTTTCTTCAGTGGTGCCCAGTGACAGGACAAGAGGTAACGGGCACAAAGTGGAACATAAGAAGTTCCATCTGAACATTCTTGGCTGTGAGGGTGTCAGAGCCCTGGCAGAGGCTGCCCAGAGAGGTGGGGGAGTCTCCATCTCTGGAGACATTCAAACCCCACCCGGACACATTCCTGTGGGACCTGCTCTCGGTGACCCTGCTCTGGGCAGAGGGTTGGGATGGGTGATCTCCAGAGGTCCCTTCCAACCCCAGATCACTCTGTGATTTTATCCTGGGCTGTGGATTTCCCGATGGGGGAAGTGCAGGTTGGGGCACAGCAGGGAGCGGGAGTCATTGGAGCACACAGCTGGGGGACTGGAGACATCCTCAGTGCATGTGGTCCATCAGCTGAGTTATTAAATTCATGAATTCATTCTCACTAGGGGCAGCACTGTACTGGCATACTGGTCTCCCCATTGAAGTTTGCCATGAGGAGGTGGGGAAGCATCTTGTTGTGTGCAATAGCCCCACCTGGACCTATTTCTGGTGGGCTTTGGGCCCACTCTGAGCTGAAGTGATGCCTTCAGACCCGTTTCTCTTGCTCTGTGAGGGTGGCACAGGCTTGAACACGAAATCCAGAGCCAGGTGTGAAAACAGGGACCCTGAAACCTTCCCCCAACTGCCTTCCTCTGCTGGGAATTCTCCCCAGGCTCAATTTTTAGCTGCTTGTTGGATTTCAGTGTTTCCCATCACCTGCCCTCTCAGCCTCTCCCTGTTGGGATGCAGATAGACATCTATATATACACCTCTGCTTTTTGTCCTGGTTTTTTGTGCTCGGTTGTTTTCTGAATGCAAACACGGTGCAACAAAACTGCATTTCCCAGGGATTAGCTGAGCTTAATCCCATAAATGTGGTTTTACTCAGTTACTGGAGGCAGGTCAGTGTATAAGGCTTTCTCCTTCGCTGTACCGGCTCCGCTAAAGGGTTTATGGATCCCCCCCCTCCCCACCCTGTGCTCCCCCTCAGCAAACGAAAGGATGGGCTGCTGCTGAGACAGGCTTTTCCTTGTTTTTAGAATTATTTTGGTGAGGATAAGGAAAACAGTGAAGGTCCATGCCTGGGCTTCCAGTTTCAATATCCCCTTTTTTTGACTTTCTTGGGTTTCCAGGTTCAACATCCTCTGTGCACCTCCCTCCCCCCCCCTTTTTTTTCTGTCTCTGCGACCTCCAATCACTGCAGATTTAATACAAGAAATAGTCTTAAAAATAAATACGGGATGGGGTTGGCCACCGCTGGGCTGAAGAAGTCCCCGTCGACGGGGTTTTTAAGTTTCCTGAAACAACATACGCTGCTGCTCGAACACTGTGAGTTTATTGTCTGCTTGGTGTTTGGCTTCTGTGTGTGAATAACCCTCCCCAGTGCCAGGAGACAAATAATTCCCAGCCAAGAAGGGAACCTGAGCACAATGTGTCCTCTCATGGCGGGGCTGGTGGTGGGGCACATACCTTTCCCCCCCTGTGAGTTCGGCCGTGCGCCCGCGTGTGTAAACTGGCAGAGCTGGTAGAAAAACTCAGTTAGAATTAAGAACAGTTAGCTCTGAACTGGGCACTGAGACCTCCCCAGTGACTGGTTTTGGGTGGTGGTCTCCAGTTGGCCAGATGGAAGCTGTTGAAGAGGCTGTTGTCAGGCACTGGTGACACCAAGGGTTGAAGATGCTGTCGTTAGGCACAGGTGACACCAAGGGATGATGGAGATTTGCATGTTACTGGGCACTTGATTCCCTTACCTGTGAGAAATCATCATCCCAAATTCTCCTCCCTGCCCTGGGATGGGATGGGATGGGAAGGCTGCTTTCTCCATGTGAGTCCCTGGCCCAGGTTGCCCAGAGAAGCTGTGGCTGCCCCATCCCTGGAGGGGTTGAAGGGCAGGTTGGAGGGGGCTTGGAGCAACCTGGTGTGGTGGGAGGTGTCCCTGCCCAGGGCAGGGGGTGGCACTGGGGGTGGGCTTCAAGGTCCCTTCCAACCCGAACCATTCAGTGACTGTATTTCTACATGTCTGTGATGACTCAGGGTTGTCAATGTGAGTGTTGTTCCCGTTGCACAGCTGAACGTGTGACTTCACGCTGATGGAGTGTCCGTCTCCACCTTCCCCACCTTCTCCCTGACGCTGTGTTTGCGCCGCTGAAGATTTGGAAGAAGGAAAAACACCTCTCCAGCAGTCACACAGCAGCACCTTTAAAATAGAGGTGTGCTGGTGTGTCACACATCCCCATCACATCTCACCTGGTGAGATGATGTTGCCCCGGCGCTTGGGTTGGGAATGGCTCCTGCTGCAGCGTGAGCCGTGGAAATGGGGAGAGTTCAGCCCTCCTTGTGCAAAGGGAACTGAAAGGAGCTGCTCTTCACCCCCCCCACCCCTGCCTCAGCTGTAAGTGTGTGCCTTGCTGGGCTGAGAGGTGGCTGTGGTTTAGTGGCAGGGAAGTTGATGTCAGGTCTGAGATGAGTCTGCTCATAGTTCCTGAGATGAGGCTGCTGGAGGAAACCTTGTGCCTCAGTTTCCTGTCTCTGAAGCTCTTTCAACAGTAGCTTTTTGGAACAGAAGTGGTCTTTTGATAGGTGTGTGGGCAAGACCTGACACAGAGGGTGGCAGAGCCCTGTGGAAGACTTCTGAGTTTTGAGTTTTTTGGGTGGACACGCTCTGCTCTTACTGTGGTGGGGGTTACCAAGGGTCATCCCACAGAAGAAGAGGTTGTCCCATTGATGCAGGACAGATGAAAGGCCCAGAGATGTCTCGTTACTGCATTAGGGATGCATGTTGGATGCTGGTGGTGATGCAGAGCTTTTCAAGCTCTCCAGGAGTTATGGGCACATCTCGTGGTCAGCCAGGACCTGTGGCAGGGAGGGACAACCTCTCCTTGGTGTGGGGTCTGTGGCAGGAGCTTGGGGCATCTGCTACACTGGATTTCAGTGCCATTTCAGTGCCCCATCATCATCCCAGTGCCGGACCCACTACTGAGGACATGGGTGGTGGCTTTTCTTGTTTGCTGCCCTTTGTTTTCCAGCCCTTGCTAGAGAGTTGGCGAGATGTTTTGTTAATCTGGGAAGGGATAAATGGGTTTGGGTGGAGGCTCTACCCCAGCCAGGCTGCCTCATGGACATATCACGGATACGGGAGCCAAATCTAAGGCTTGGCCCCGAGTTTCTGGGTGGGGGCTGTTCTGCTGCGTGGCTGAACTTTGCAGAAAGGGGTTTTTCTCCAAGGTGGTGCCTGGATTTCTTAGGTTTCTGGGAGTGTCAGTTTGAGGCCAGCAGGGCTGGCAGTCAGTGCTGCCAGCTTGGGTTCGTCTCGACTCGCTTAATGGAATTTATAATCAATTTTCTTAACAGCCTTGGGTCTGAATGGCCTCCTAAGGACTTGAATTCTGGAAGTGCCAATTCTCGGAGCGCCCTGGGAAGAACAAAGGCATGTCATTCTCCTAGCAGCTTCCTCTGCAAAGCAAAAAACAAACCTCCTTCTCCCAGCTGTGACTATAAAACGAACACACACACAAAAAAACCCCGCCAAGGTGCAAAACATTTTGTCCCAAATCTCATCATTGATGATGTTAGAAATGACAGGCTTTGAATAGATATAAAAGTGGGCTGTTAGGACCCAGGAGGATGCAGCTGGTGCCTTGTAGAAGGGAGAATAAGGGGGCTGGCAGTGGGCTCGCCGTGGGGTTACCAGTGAGAAATGAAAGATGGTATCAGCTTCCTTCAGTGCTTCCCTATCAGCTGCTGCAGATGGACACGTGGAGTTTAACCACCTCCAGATAATGCAGAGGTTAAATAGACATTTCTCTTAGAGGAGAGCATTCCTTGAATTGCAATTACGCCTGGGGAAGGAACAAAGGCTCGTATCAGCCGCGTGTTTCTGCAGCGGGGAGATTTGCATCTGATTTTAATGTGTGTGGCTCTGTGAGAGAGTCTGGTTGGGAGCTGAAGGCGGCTGGGGGAAGACTTGGGGAAATCTGTGAGGTTTTTCTGCTTTGTGGAAAACATCTCTATGCCTGTCACACACACACACACACCCCTCCAGGCACATGGGGAGAACTTGAGAGGCATCAGGGCTCTGCCTCGGAGAAGGAGACAGGGATCTTGAATGTGTGTAGGGAGGTGTCTAAAGGGGACCAGGCTGGGTGTCTGTGTGTCCTCACAGCCTCCCTGAGGACAGACTTCCTGCCTGGCGAGGCAGGGAGCAGAGTCCTGTGTTAAAGCAGAGCTAGTAACCATGGGCAGCAGGTTTTCTGGATGAACTCATTACGCTCGGCTGAGCTCCAGTCCCTGGGACCTGTAAAGGTCAGTCCTTGAGCCTCAGAAGTGAACCTTCCCATCCACCCAGCCGTGGCTAAAACTAAGCTTTTTCCCCCCCCCTCTTATTTTCTCTGCCTATTTATAGTCAGGTCAGTCTGAGATGAGAGGCAGAAAGGCCACCCCAGTGGAGGGTGGTCCTCAGCTTCCATTCCCAGCATCACTCCTGGGTGCCCACCTTTGCCCATGGGGCTGGGAGCTGCTGTGGCAGTTTGTCCCCCAATCCTCACAGCTCACACCGTTTGTCACTGTCTCAGAAAACAGGAAAAAGGGGGGTGGGGGGGAAAGGAACAGATGAGATTGTGAATGTGAAGCCAGGATTTTTAACTCATCACCTGGGTATGTGCCTGCACGGCTGAAAAATTCACAAGCCTAATCCCTGGCTTTCTTAGACGGGGAATGCGGGAGGCCCTGTAGAGCTGGAGGTCAGCAGAGCAGTATAAATAGAGCAACACAGAGATTATTAGGTAAAATGGAGAGAGTGGGGATTAATGCAAGAAGCAGAAAGGATTTGGTCACTGCTGAGCTTGCTGTGCTCGGATAACGCAGAGAAGTGTTTCCCAAGATGAGCGTCTTCCTGGGACGTATCAACAGTAATATGTCTGGCATCAAACAAAATTAAAGGAGACAAATAGAAATTAAATCAACAGCTTGAGCTTGGGCCCAACTCCATTTGTTCTGTCTTTCTACCACCTGGACCCAGCTGGTGATAAAATAGGATAAGAAACAAATGCCTCGACCTCAGATGCCCACCACCGATGGCTGTGTTTATTCCAGGATGGTGCCCAGGGCTGTGGAGCAGCCTCTCCCTCGGCTTCTTCTTGGAGATAGAATTTTCTTCTTAAGCAAAATGGCATTTTTTCATTCAAACTCTGCATCTCACAAAGCATTCATACGCAGCTGGGGTAAGCCTTGTGTCTGTATTTGGTAGCGCTAAAATACTCGGCAGGGAGACATTCCTCCCCTTCTCCCCTTCTTTAAACTTCTCCCTTCTTTTAAAGCTCCTTTTCCATCATGTTTTGAGCGGAGGCCTGAAGATTTGCAGTTCAAAGACTCTCATCTGCCGCAGCAGTTAAGGGGCTCTTTATTGGGAGTGTCTGTAGGATGGAGCTAAATAAACTCAGCCATGGAATAAAGAGGGAATGGAAAAAACTAGTGGAAATTTTGCACTGGGATGAGGTGTAACGTTGAAAATCTCCAGCCCTGCTGCAAACCAGGCCTGATGTGGGAATTCCTGGGCAAGAACTCGTTTAATTTCAAACAGGGAGAAAGGCACAATGAAAAGCTTTCCTGCTGGCCATTAAATCTGTGTTTTGTGCTGATGTGGAACCAGATGTGGGGAAGCCCAGACCGTTTTCTTATACTCTTTGTGAAACCAGAAAAGATTTAGGCTGTGCTTTGGGGACACGGTTTGGGGGATGTTTGCCAAGAAATGGCTAAACTTAGACTATTTTGGAGCAGTCTTTTACCAGGGGAAAGATCTTTTTACTAGCATGAACCTCCTTTTGGGTCCTTTCACAGCAAGTAAGTTTTTTAGAAGAGCTCATTGCAGAAGGGAATTGGTGCCAAAAATGTCACCCCTTGTAGTGTAGTCCTTGCAGGATGTTCTAATGAAGCCCATGGCACTGGCTCCTACACCGTGTGTCACAGCTGGATCTACCAATGGTGTCACCTTCCCTCATCACTCTGGAGGAGGGAGAGCTGGAAAATAAGGTCAACTGCATTCCCCAGCAAGAGAGAGGAGATCGATTTGTGCAGGTGGTGGGGATGGAAGGGCAGGTTCTCCTTAGAAATGGGTTTATAATCATTTGCACTTGGAGGTTGGACATGTGCAGCTGTGACCTGGCTTCTTTCAAGAGCTGGGATTTGAGGAGGTTTCAGGGTAAATGCTCAGTAAAACAAGCAGAAGCTGAAATCTGTCTTGCTCAGCCCATCCTTTAATGAAAAACCCCAAACCCAGAGGCTGGGGAGCTGACAAATACCTCCATCCATCCTTTTCCTTCTGCCCTTCCCAGTGCCTGGGGTGGGCACATGCTCCTTGTCACGCTGAGAGGGACATCCCTGCCGTGGGTGGCTGTGTCCCCCCTCCACCCTGCCATCCCCCTGTGGGGAGACAGCTTGCTGGGGACACGAGGGACAGGCAGGAGGCTGTTCCAGTAGCTGCATGCAGACCCCAGGGTGACGCTGCCTCTGATGCTCAGCGAGATCAGGCGGCTTAATGAAGTCATCGAGAGATGTGTTGGGTATCCCCGAGTGCAGGATTTGGCCCAGATAATCCATCTGCCAACCAACATGTTGCAGCACAAACCCTCAGGAAATGAAGAATGCTGGATCAGCGCTGGAGCCTCCCTGGAGGCTGCGTGTCCTACATAAGCCACAAAACGGGCAGGAGGAGGTTACGTGACAACCCAGAAACCTGCTCTCGTTCTGGGGGACACACAGCAGCTCGCTGGAGCCACAAGAAAATGCTTGGTTTTCAACCAGCATCAACACCTTGACCTTGAAAGCAGCTGGGTTTCCTCTGGGGAGGAACTGGGTCCTTGGGTCCCTCCTGGCTGCAGTTTGCAAAATACTAATGAAGAACCATCACCAGAACATGTGGATAAAGTGCACTGTCCATGTCCCAGTTATCCTCTGGGAACACATGTGTGCACACACACACACTCTTGCGCTGTTCCAAGTTCACCATTTTCTATCCAAACTCTCTGATTTCACTAGAGATACTCTAAATCCTGAATTTTCACTGGAGACAGGCTCTGTGTCCACAGTACCTCCCTTAGAACTGGATGTGAACCAAGTTTTCCATTTCCTGTTATTTCCCTGTTTGATTTTTTTCCTCCCCAACATTTCTAGGATTTTTAAATTGAATTTATAAGGCAGGGTGAACTTGGATGAGATTGGCAGATTTCATTCTGGGTTGGACTCCTATGAATTATTTTTGACCTGCTGGAGAGCAGCTCTGAGGAAAAAGACCTGGGAGTCCTAGTGAACAACAGGTTGACCATCAGCCAGCAATGTGCCCTTGTAGCCAAGGAGGTCATTGGCATCCTGGGGGGCATCAAGAATAGTGTGGGCAGCAGGTGGAGGGAGGTCATCCCCTGGGGAGGCCCCCTCTGGAGCACTGGGGCCAGGTCTGGGCTCCCCAGTTCCAGAAGGACAGGGAACTGCTGGAGAGGGGACAGCAGAGGACCACAAAGATGCTGAGGGGCCTGGAGCATCCCTCCTATGAGGAAAGGCTGAGGGACTTGGGTCTTTTGAGTCTGGAGAAGAGAAGGCTGAGGGGGGGATCTATATCAAAACCNATTTGTGTATTTGGGACCTCTTCAAAGGAACGGGAGGAGATGGGTGGTCCCAGCCCAGCAAAAATACCTTCAACTCAACTTTTCCCTGTGATGGTAGAGCAGAACAGTTTGGAGACTCAGGAGAAAGAGAAGCTGTAAACCTGGAACAGGAATATGTCAGAAACCCCTCAAGACCTGTCCTGTGGATGTTTTGGGCTTTATCAGCCAGGGCTGGCATCCTGGCAAGAGACTCTCCTGTGCTTTCCCACAGTACATCCTATTAGTCATCCCTAATTATTCAGTTCTACTTGAGCAAAGCCTTGTCTCTGTCTTTTTTTTTTTCTTTTTTTTTTTTTAAACTTCTTAGCCTGAAAACCTATATTTAAATATGAAGGGGTGGGAGGCATTTTTAATCCCAGCTGGATACTTCCTAAAATGCACAGAGGTAAAGCCTCGGCAGACAGCTGCCGTGAGAACCTGCTGGTATGTTCCTCTGCTCCTTTGGGTGCCTGATCATAGAATTATGGAATTGTCTGGGTTGGGAGGGATCTTTCAGATCATGGAATCCAGCCATCACCCTCACTCTGATCAAACCCATCCCTAACCCATGTCTCTCAGCACTGTGTCAACCTGGATTTGAAACCCCTCCAGGGATGGAGCCTCAACCCCTTCCCTGGGCAGCCCA
>VXBJ01004929.1:174244-188878 GCA_013400055.1 Nycticryphes semicollaris
CGCCCCCCCCCCCCCGGCTACCCCCTCCTTTCAGGGAGTTGGAGAGAGCCAGAAGGTCTCCCCTCAGCCTCCTTTTCTCCAGGCTGGACACCCCCAGCTCCCTCCGCCTCTCCTCATAAGACTTGTGCTCCAGACCCCTCCTCACCGCCTTTACCCTTCTCTGGACCCGCTCCAGCCCCTCAATGGCTTTTTTATGGTGAGGGGCCCAAATCTGCACACAATTTTGCTGGGCTCTGCCTTGTTCTGTGGCTCTGGGTCCTTTCTCCTCTAAATTTTGCCATTGGGTGCTGGATTTGCTGTGTGTGCCTGTGTAAGGGTGTTGGTGAAGCCTTCCTGGATTTACGTGCTTCGTTCCCACCTCAGTCCCGTTGTGGGTGCCCCGTCTCACCCACGAGGCTCCTCTGATGCCTCTTCCTCTACCTCACTGGTTTAAGCCTGTAAAACTGCGTGGTATTTGGGAGGGAGGGAATTATTGTGGCTCAGCAGAGAGGGACAGCAGAGTTGGGGTAAGCTCATGTGCCAGGGGGGCAAAGGGGCTTTTATGGGGTAAACTCTGGAGGAGAAACTACTTGGATTTGGGGTTGTTTCTTGAATAGAGAATAGCAAGAGAGGAGAAGCCGTGAGACAGGACGCCCAACAGCAACCACAGGCCAGACCTTGCCTCTCTCATTTGTGAAAGGAGCCAGACATGAAATACTCTCTGAAATTGCAATACCACACCTGCAATTTTGCATTGAGTGTCCAGAGCCCCAAGAGACATAAATTCCTGACCCAAGACCATGCGGGAGGCGATGGCAGAGCCTTCAAGGCTTCCTCCAGCCTCTTCCCCACCCTCAGCTCATCTTCATCACGGGCTGCCTCTCCATCCCGGTAATTTGAGCTGGGGAGACTTAGTCTTGCCTTGTAATCTTGATTTGGAGTTTCATTATGAATTACTTGAGTCTCATGTGCCGTTTTAAATTGATTCGTTATGCTAAGTACTTGCCAAATGCATAATGAGGGTCTAAATCGGTCCGTATGTAACGAGGCAGCGATTCAATTATTCCTAACACTCAAGGCTCCGACAAAAGCCTCGATTATTGCTGTCACTTGCGTTTTGGGACCTTCCAGCAACACACACACACACACACAGAGAATCCGTCGTCGGAGGCGCTTCATCGTTTCTAGCACCCGCCCTGTTATTTTTTATTATTATTATTATTATTATTATTATAAACGTTGCTATTTTGGGCTTCCTCGCACACAAACGTGGGGCTGGGATGTCACCCGGTGGGGATTTGTATTAATGAGAATTGGAGCAGCTTTCGGGGAGGGAGAGAGGGGTGGGGGAGGGGGGGAAGGAATATCACTGCTCCGTCTCTTCCAATCCATTCACAAAGTCTGCGTGGCAGGTCTTAAAGACCGCCTGGCAGAAAGGAAAATTAATCAAATGAAGGGGCTATTAGCCACAGCACATCAAAGAGAGCCTGAAAGCCTTCAGACCAACCGGTGAAAAAAAGGCTTTTATCTCTTTCTAACAAATGTGGAAATCCAGCCGCAACCGCGATGGGCTCTAAGATGCCGTTAGAGTGGTGTAAAGATTTACAATCACCACCCTAATCACGTCTTCCCTAGATTCCAGAGCGCTCCACAAAGGAAGGTCCAACACCTGCAGCACATTTTACGGGGCTGGAGACCAAGGCACCATTCCCTGAGGACGTTGCAGAGCTTTGGTGACAGGGGTGAGGGGATCTTGGGCTTAGTCCTTTTTCCTCCCGCTTTTGTGCATCACCTTGGGAAATAGTCCCAAAGTTATCTGTTTAATGGACTAATGAATGATGGGCTGTACCAGACCCGAATGTGGGCACTGAGTTGAGGCTCCTGGCTTTTCCCTGACCCTGATCTGCAGTTCAGGTATCTTTAAATGGCGAAGCAGCCTCCAAAAATGCAGGTCAAGCACCTCCTCCTGTCCCTGCTCTGTGGCTTTATCCCTCTCCTTGAGTCGTGCTGGTGGAGGAGGTGGTTGCATCGCCGTTGACATCACGTTTTGGGGCATTTCTGCAACTGTTGGAGCTGAAAACCCCCTTTTACCTCTTTGCTTTGGAGATTCAGATGAGCAGAGAACAGCCTCGGGTCCCAGTCTGTGCCCAAAAGCCAGGAACTGCCGGTAGCCGTGAGCTTTTCTTCCATGGTCCCTCGTGATGGGAGGCAGTGGCTGACACCGGGGCTGCTGTGAATCATCCTCATTAAAAAGCATTTCCAATTTGGCTTGAGAGAGAGAGAGAGAGAGATGCCTTGCACCATCTTCACTCCTGTAATGGAGCTATTAAAAGCTGCCGTGTCAGGCAGGCGGCAGACAATAGACACAGGCAGGTACAGCCTGAAACCCCTTCACAGAGGCCATGGGGTGAAAAAACACGTTTTCTCACCCATTTTCCATGTCAGGAGGAGGCTGGACCTGCCAGCAGCATCTCCACGGTGCAGACGCTGCTTGCTGGGCCCCAAGGGACCTGGTTTTATGGCACAGGGGCTGCAAGGAGGCTTATCTATAGGTGATGGTTGTCACCTGAGCATGGGTGAGCTGGGAAGAAGGGTGTTTGTAGGGTGTGTGTAGGGTCTACATGTCCAGCAGAACTTCTTCAATATCCCACTGTGTCCCCAGACCCATATTATCCATGTGCCCCGGGCTCCAGCACCGTTGGGTTCCCACATGGTTGTCCATGTTGCAGGAATGGGAGGATTTAGCAGGATTTCCCAGTTAAATTCTGGCTTGTGATAACTGTTTGGCAAGGAGGCATCTTTTGGGTTGATTTTTCTCTCACAGGCTCTGCCACCCTCATGTGTTTCCCAGCCATGAGTCAGATCTCACCCTCTGCTCTTCCCCCTCCCCGAAATCATCAGGCACCTCATGAGGTTTGTGGAAGATAATAACAATAATAATGTCTTGTGCTGGGTTTTTTTGCTGGCACGGCTCTGCCTGAGGACTGGAAAGTCACCCTCTGAGTGAAGGGTGAGGGTCTTCCATCACTGCTGGGTGACAGAAATTGGGGGAACCCAGTCCCAGACATCACCACGTCTGGCAAGATGCCTGGCATCATTCTCAGGGGTACCCAGACATACTCCTCATGACGGACCCAACGGGTGAATCAAAAGCAGAAATAAATCCTGGCAGTCAAAAAAGCATCGCCAAATTCACTGTTTGTGAGGAGGGGTGTCACATAGATTTGCTCCCAAGGGAGCAGTGGCAGAATTGTGCCCTCATGGGGACCCCAGTGATGTCTCGGCTTCCTCCCTGGGAGACTCAAAGCCACCCCTGGGTCCTGCTCCCACCAGTATCTCCCTTCTCTGCCTGTGCTGTGTCCCCATCTCTCTCAGGCCAAAATGACTACCAGAAGGAGAAGCTGTGAGAAAAAGGCACTGTCAACTGAATTTTCTCTCTCTTGGCTGTTCTGGATCTCATTTTGTGCTTCCCCAAGAGCAGAAGGGGAACAAAGCAGCAGAGAAAGCACAAGATTTGCATTAAAAAAGCAAGCAAGCAGCAGGCAAAGGAATAAGGTCAAAGGAAAGGAGGGAAGAGACTTTCAGTCATTTCGGGGAGATTTCCTCTTTTAAGAAGGTCTTCTCAAGTTTCCTCCCCTTTTCTTGCTACCTCCAGGCCATTAATAATTTATTGTTCTAGTGATTTATATTTGCAGCTAAACCTTCCCTCTCGGGAGGCATTTCTGTTTGTAATGACTTCAACGAATTAATGGTGGGCGCTGCCTTTTGAACCCAAATGAGATCCTTCGTGGAATTAAACTTTTCCTTGAGACTCACTGATACTTGGTTGCTTTATCTGGTTTTTTTTTTTCCTGTGTTCGTTTATAATTGAGGTTTCTGAATTGTTTGGGGTTTTTTTTTATTATTATTATTTTTTTTTTCCAGGGGAAGGTTAGAGGAGAAGAATAGCAAGACTCTTCCAGTGCTGCTTTTTATGAAGGGTGAGCTGTGAGAGCGAAGCAGGCAGTGAGTCAGCATCCTCCTGCCTCTGCCGGCAGCCGGGCTGTTGCTGGGGTTACTGTCACAGGTGACAGAGCAGATCAGCCTTCCTGATGTCCCCAAGCTAAGCCAGGACCTGCTTTTCCTAATATATCAAAGAAAAAAAAAACAAACAACAAACCCAAAAACCCAACCAAGGACTAGGAAGCTCCCCCCCTCCCCCAAATAAAAACCTCCCCAAATTGGTTATTTTGGCATTTTGGGTCGTAGAGAAAAGGAAGAGAGGAATGTGAGGGCTTTTGCTTTTGCTTTGGAGGTTGTGTAAGAAAAGTCATTTGAGAGAATCATGTGTTATTACCAGATCTGGCTCGTTATTACCAGCTTTTACCCCAAAAGGGCGTTGTTCAGCAAAATCAACACAGTCCCTGGGGTGCCCATGGGTGACCTCCTGGCAGGACCGTGTCACCCACCGCCCAGCGTGGCACTGCCTGCTCCCAGCAAGGGGTGTTAAGAAGAAAAAAACCAACTGATTTATCTGCTACTCCTCATCCCAATTGCAGTGTGTTTCTCCTCACAAACACCCTGTGGTTCGAGGGGATTTCTGAGTGGGTTTCGAGGGTTTCTCAGGCAGGGGCTGTTTGAGAAGGGGGATCCTGGAGAAGAAGTGCTGGGGCTAAAAAGCAGGAAATCTGCTTAAAAATAAATCACGGGGTCGAGCTGCAGAGCTTGGGTCTTTGAGCTCTCCTGCAGACTCCCCGTGATGCTGCACAGATTCCTTTGCTCCAAATCTTTGCTGGTTTGGTGTTTCCCAGCTGGAAAATGAAGCCTGAAAAGGCTGGGAAGCCCTAGGGAGCTCCAGCTTTACCTGCAGGCTTTGCGGGTCTCCCAGCATCCAGATGTTACAGGTAAATGCAGGTCTCCCAGCATCCAGATGTTACAGCTGAACCCAAACAAACTCCCTGTCTGTGCTGGAAAACTGCAAACCCTGTGCAAATGCCTCTCCTCTGCAGAAAATAACCCCAATATAATAAATATTACGGCTGGGGTAGGGTGGGGTGGGGTGGTGGGGCTTTTTATACCAAACCAGTTCCCAGCGCTGGTGGTGGAGGGTTAAACTGGCCGCTGTGAAGATGGGGAGGACAGACAGAAGGACCCTGAGGCAGGAGAAAATTTCCCCTGGAAGTGAATGATGGCAAAATTAGCACTTAATGCAGGGAGGGGGGTGGGTTGTAGGGTTTTTCTTTTTTGTTTCAAAGCACTATAGAAACGTTAATTAACTTAAGCCAGGAAGCCAGGGCTGCAGTAATGGGTTTTGCCTGGTGACCTGTGCAGAGTTTTAGTTTGCAATATTTAGGCATTTCCTTTGAAGGAGAAAGCCCAAGGACTGTGTCACTGGGGGACCCACCTCGCCGGAGAATCCTGGTCTTTCTGTCCTGGCTCTCTCATTGCAGGAGTCACCCTGTGTCTTTTCCATCACTTTCTCAAACCCTAATTGGAGTTTGATGGCTTTGGAATAATTATACCACAGTGAGTTTGCTTCTGTGTTTGCTAGAAGGTGTAAAGCCATGAGCTCTGGGAGGGTTTTCTTTTCCCCTCTCAGTTCTCCCCTACTGTCGGCTTCCCCATTTTAACCACCAACAGTTTCACCTCCGGCACAATCCGTCGTGTGATTTTGGTGCAAAGCAGAGCTCTTCCTCCCTTTGGGTTTTTGGTTTTAGCAGCGTCTCACGAGGGTTTGTGGCTCCCCACAGCCGGCTCGGGCTCCCCCAGTCCCTCTAGCCCTTAGGAGACCACGGTGCTTTGAGCAACCTGGTCTGGTGGGAGATGTCCCTGCCCATGGCAGGAGGGTTGGAACTTGATCTTTAAGGTCCCTTCCAGCTCTAACCCTTCTATGATTCTATGCTTTGGGGGCCAAGCCTGGCTCTCCAAGAGCTGCCTTGTCCCTAAACTGAATAGATTGATGCTTGTGTTCCTTGTGCTTGCTCCTGGCTGGCACCAGATTTGCTGTTGACGAAAGCCATGTCCCACTTGAATCCAACGTGATGCCAATGCCTCGTCCCTCTTTCTTTGCTCCCGGGCTGCGTCGATCAAACTCCTGCAAGCTCAGATTTCGTCTCTCTCCCCTTTAACACGATGTTCACTCACGTAGCAAGTGAAAAGTCACAGGAAAATTGGGAGGATTGGGCAAAGGCGGAGAAATCCAAGAGACAAAACACAGTGTGAAGGTCCCTGCCTGCTTTCCAGACGGCGCTGTGGCTGTCACTGGGATCCTGTGCTCGGGTGAGACAGCTCCGTGCCCTCGGTAAGTCTCCTCCTCACTCAGCTCCCACTGATCTAATCACTGGGAGGCCCCGGTGCCTAGTGCCAGGGCAGGAGGGTTGAGGCAGGCTCCATCCCAGCCACCCAACACAGGAAAAATCCCTGCATTTCAGTGAGGCAATTTATTTTTCTGAATGTAACAGGCTAAAGAGAGGGGAAAAAAGGTGAAGAGCGTGTGTTCTAAAAACAAACCTTTTAGTCTGTACAAGGGATGCTTTGTGCCACAGAGTCAGATTCTCCAGAATTTTCTAAGCAAAGCGAAATCATATTACTTAAAAACAGAGTTGTTTGTGCAGCTGAAGGGAGGGAGTTAAGCACCAATTCTCCCTGAGTATCGCCCTGATTCTTGAGCATTCTCTAAAAATTCAACTTCAAATACTATTGTGAAGAGACCAGACCCGGATTTTGGGGCAAACTGCTCCAGCCCCCTTCCTTCAGAGGGAGAGCAGTCGCTGGGTTTGGTTGCAGGGGCTGATATCAGGAGCTTTCGCTGCTGTGGGATGACATTGCCATTCGCTCGGCTGAAGGAGGCTGCGAAGGCTGCGCCTTCCCTCGTGACACCTCTCTGGGTGACTGTCACCAACCCCGAGCAGAAGTGACATCCGTGGGCTGAATAACTCGGGGGCCGAGCAGTCTCACTCCTCACCCGCCCGACGCTTTTTGCTGCCAAGAATCGGGGATTTTGCATCTTTACACCGAGGCTGGGTCTGACTCGGCACCGGCATCGCCTCGAGTCCCCGAGGAGTCCCCTGCCTTTCCTCCTCCCCGTCCCTGAAATCCAGGTCGTCTCCCGTCCGCTCCCACGCACAGTTTTGCCTTTGTAATGAAAACACAGTAACGTAGCCCCGTTGTCTCCCTGGATTTGTGGTTAAATTGCTTTGTCGATGTAATCATATACCTTAATGACCAAATAACACTGTGCAACAGGAGCTGCCTAAGAAGTCGCTGGGTATCATTTTGCTGTCATTGTCAAGGCCTCGGAACACGATCCCCATTACAGCAGAATTTGCATTAACGTTGTTTTGCCACCATAATCCCACCCGGTTAATCACATTTTTAGGATATTAAAATAGGTCTGACTCTAGCCTGAGTTGTAACCCCGGGATCCTCAAAGGGTTGGATGGGATTTAGCTCAGGCGGCTCCGTTAAAGCCGACGGGGCCACCGAGGGAAATAACGATGCAGAGGAACTTGGCTGCTCTGTTTTAGCCACCAAATCTTGTTCTTTGCTGGCCAAGTAACACTCTTGCTAAAGCCACAGCCTCGTGGAAAAAAAATATATGAAGAATGGCTCCTGTCCATGCTCAGTTATTTTGGGTTAATGGCTCCATTTTCATTCCCCCCCCATCTCTTAACAGTAATGACTCTTCTCTGAAGACGTGCTGCCTTGGGTGGTTGGGCTGCAGCAGTGGGAGAGGATCCCGGGGTGGCTGGGGTCCTGTTGTGGTGCTTGGTGCTACCAACCCTGTTAGAGGGAGGGGTCGGTTGTCCCTGCGGAGCTGGCAGCGATGCTCGTCACCTCAGCATCACGAGGGGCTCAGCCAGCCACAGCGTTCAGAGAGTGTTGAATTTTCCTCCCTCTTCCGAATTTCAGTATCTTTCTCATTTTCCTGCAAGGATGAGCGCAGCGAAAGGCTTCTGGTGTAGGATTTAAATAGACTCGAGGTGGGAGGCGAGAAATACTCTCTTAATGCACAGATGAGAAACTGAGGCACGGAGAGATTGAAGGATTCACTCCACGACTGAGTTCATTACACCCGGAGCCTGAGTAAGACGAGGACAGGAATAGGGACTGTGTTAGAGCACTAAATTCATCCTGGGAAGGGGGGCACCCGGCTCCCATCCCTCCCGCCTCCTCCCTGGGTGGCATCGGTGGAGAATTACCCTTGATGCTGCCCCAGAGGCGTAACCCTCATCAGATGCTTTTGTGGCTGGAGGAAGAGCTGAGATGGGATAGCTGATATCTGGGAATGGGTCACCATCTCGGGATATGGTGGGATAACAGCTGGAAGGGTGTGAGCTTCGGGGACTGTAGGGACGCTCCCATCTCCTGCTTCCACAAGGGAGAAGGTGAGGGTGGGAGGCCTGGAGCTGGATGTCTCATTGTTCAACTTATTCCTCAAATGCTGAGCAAATAATCAGAATTAAATCAGGGATAATCTGCCAGGGAGGAACAAATTGAAGGCTACAGGAAGGGCAAGCACCTGAACCTGGCTGAAGCAGAGCAGGGTTAGAGCATCCTTTTGTCTGTTTTAGCTGCATAACGTATGGATTGCTCCAAGTTAATCTTGAGAAGTTGGGTTGATGCTGAACCGTCTGTCTGATGCCAACAGTCCTCTGCAGACACTGTTTCAGGCACTGATTAGTGACTCAGGTGACAATCTCGAGCCTTTGTCTCTAAGGTTTGTCCACGTTAGGCTTCTGGGCAGCAGAGGCAGAGCTCGTGTTTCCGAGATGACAGGAGAAACCTCGTCAGCGAGTTAATTCTGCCCCGCCTGGATGGAGCAGTTGGGGCTTTGCACGTTCCCCGCTGCGGGAGGAGAGACAATACATTTGCAGTGCATTAAGGTATTATTGTAACAGCGTTTGCGCTGAAAGGTTTCTGATCCTCCAAAATAAAGAATAGCAGATTTGTCCCAGATTTATCAATGGAGGCAGGGATCCCATTCAGACGGGAGGGAGGGGGGAGCAGGTGAGATCCCCCTGGCTCTGCCCAGCTGCCTGGGGCTAAGGGGGGGGGACACAAGGCGGGGTTTGGGGGAAGAAGGATTACCCCAAAAGGCTGCTTGAGAGGTGATGGGGTTCAGGAAGAAGGAAGCAGGGTGCTAAGGCACCCTCTCTGAGTGTGCATGTCTGGTGTTCCCATATCTGGGAATAGCTGAGGGTCGGGGTGAAGGTCCTGAGATGTTTCCTGCAGCCCATGTCTCCCTGGGGAGTGATGCTGGGGGGGGGGGGGNTCTGACTGTGGGAAGAGGGAAGCTGTGTGTCCCCTCTGCTTGGAAATTTGTCCCGAGAAGGTCATTAAAGGAGGAGAAGAGTGATGGTTGCTCTGCTTCTTGGTAGAAACCACATCAGATGTTATAGGTCAGGCTGTAGATCATTGCACAGGGGGATTTCTTAAATGGCCGTTAGGAATGAAATTAAATTTGTTGAGACCAGATGCAGCAGAAGAGCTGGATGAAAAAGTGGAGAGAAACTTGCATGGGGAGGGCTAGGACATCTTGCATTAGACAAAAAAGCTGCAGCCTTGATGCCAGGGTTGGACATCGCAGAGATGTTCTTTCCCCTGGGAAAAAGACATCTTCAGTCATTTCCAAAGAGTTCTTGTGCTCAGATCTCCTGGTTTGGGGACAGGACTTTGGCCACCTCTGTTGCTGCTTGACAGATCTGGGGCTCGGTGCAGTACAAACCCCTTTGGGGAACACGTGTGGGACCAGCGGTGGCTGATGCCAAGCAGGAGGTGATGCTGCTGCTGTATCCCCAATGCTGAGGCAAACCTTGGCTGGGGACCTCACCAGAAGGAAGGAGCTGAGGGGACTTGGGGAGGAGGTGATCTGTCCCTCTGACTGCGCTGCCTGCTTGTCTGGCACAGCTTAATTGGCTTTGATAGGATTACGGGGAGGCAGCTGGAGGAGTAAACAGGGCCAGGAGGCCACATGGTGCCTGGGGCCACCAGGCTGTAGCCCCCCCCCGGGGAGAAATCCTTTGAGCCAGCCCCATGCCCGGAGCTCAAGGGTTAATGTCTTCTGCTCTGTTGCAGCTGATGAGGGGGTAAGGGCTTAATCTACCTTGGGGTTTTAAGGGAAGGACTTTTCCTAGCTGGCTCTCTCAGTCATTTCCAAAGAGTTTGCCCCTGACTGAGATCCAGAGAAAACTGTTGCAATTCTGGAAGTTATGCCTTGTTGCCTCGAGCCTTTTGTCACCAATAAATGTTTATGGTTTAAAGCAGCCTTGTTTGTTTGCCTTACACCAGATGACAGTGATTTATTGGCAGAAATCCTGGCAGAGGAAAGAGATGAGCCAGACGAGTTTTTAACTGCTCCACACATGTATATGGTGAGGAGATGGTGGTTATTTCACGATCAGGGAACCAGCAGAAAATAGACTTGGATGTGAGCTGTCGTTTCCAGGAATTTTTCTCAACCTACCAGAAACATGGGCAGCTCAAGGGTTAATGATGCTCCAGGGCTTTGCTTCCTGCTTTTTGTCTGGGGTTTGGGATGGCTGGGAGCTGCCTGTTTTGGAAAGGAGGGGTGGATGCTCTTGCTGGGAGCACTGTTGTTGCTGATTAGTACTGTTAATTGCTGGAGGGGTTGATGGGGGAGCAAGACTGGGGACCTGTTGCCCCAGCTCCCTCATCCCAGCAGATCTGCAGCCTCGGGCAACATGGGACTCAAGAGCAGGGCTTAGAGGCAAAGGATGGAGGTGGCAGCAAGGGACATGTGTCCAAGACTGGGGCAAGGTGACATGGCCTGGAGATGAGTCTCTCTGTGCGTGATCGTGGGTGAATCTCTTCCAGTGGCCACACCGAGCTGCTGCCCTACTGCTGCTGTGACAAAGCCACCACTGGCCAAGCCACCACTGGGAAGCTGGTGGAGATGGAGGCAGAGCAGGCAACTGGAGGCTGTGTTGGGTTACGTCCCTCAGCCAGGTCCATCTTTTCATCTCCAGAACCTTGCTGAGGCTCATTCCCCCAGGGAAACCTCCTCATTTCTAGCGCCAGAGGGTTTTTTCCCCCTCTGTCAGCAAAGAGGGGGTTGGGCTGGGCTCGCTCAGGCCTCGTCCACGCTGTTAATCTGCCATTTTCAGACCGGAGTCAGCTCTTACACCAGTATTTACTGTTGCTTCCCCCTCCCCAGTTTGTATATTTTGTACAGCTTGTTTCTAATTTAAAACATAAATAAGTTTGATCTTTTCATCTGTTTTTCCTCCCTACCTTCTGGAGGCTGTGCAGGTTAAAAATAACGGTGGTGATGAGCTAAAGCGGGGATGGTTGGAGGGGTTTTAACCTCCGGTGCGGTGGGACCACCCAGCTGGTGTGGGACCAGCAGCGTGGTCACCCTTCTCGCCTCTCTCTCCCCAATCCATTCTGGGCAGGCTTTTTCCCAAACTGGGAACTTCCTGAATTGCCTAAACCCTGTTTGGCACGGGGCTGGGGATTAAAGCGCTTCTGCTGTCATGGGGGGGGTGGTGGTGTGTGCATTGGGAAAACGGGGACCCTTTTTGGGGGAGACTGAGGGGAAGATGGGCACAGCAGGGGGCAGAGATCCCTGGGGGGAGGTGGTGTGTGCATTGGGAAAACGGGGACCCTTTTTGGGGGAGACTGAGGGGAAGATGGGCACAGCAGGGGGCAGAGATCAGAGATCCCTGGGGCACATCTCCTGGGGACCGAGCCTTTCCCAGCGCTGGGCTCCTGCAGGGGGAGGCTTTTGCCTTACAAAAACCAAACCCATTTGACCAAAATTGAACTATTTGCATAAAAAGATCAATTGAAGGCAGAAAAGAAAGAAAAATATTAAGATGTTGGCTTTCTTGCAGGAAAGTCTGAAATGCAGATTCGGGTTCAGGCTGAAACTGTCTCCACGGAGGGCTGGCTCGGCTTCGCTTCCCTATTTATTTTGCTCTGGGGGGTGCACACACGCACACACACACGTGTGCAAACGCACACGTGCACACACGCATGTGCACACGCAGACACATGCGCCCGGCTTTCTCTTCGGTACAGGAAAAAAAACAAACCAAACCAAAACCAAAAAAAACCCCAACAAACCACCAAAATCCCCAGTGCTTCAGCCGAAACGCTGATTCAAAACAACTGTTGGCGGCTCCGCTCTCCGCTCCCCGCAGCCCCGCTGCCGCTTGAAACACTGACTTGAAACGAACAGGCAAACCCCCAAATTAATAATGGAAATGACATTTCGCCTTCCCCCCGGGGGAAAGGAAGGAAGGAAGGAAGGAAAGGAAGGAAAAAAAACCCCAAACCCACCCCTCGTTCTAAGGCAGTGGTTCTGCCAGGAAAAAAACCCAAACAACTCTCCCCTCTTGCGACCCGTTGGGCATCAAAGGATGCTCCCCGGGAGGGGACCGAAGCCCCTCGGTGTGTTGTTGAGAGGGGAGGGAATGGATGGGGGGGAAGGGAGGTTAGGGGCAGGGGAGGGGGTGCCCAGAGGGTGCTGGGGGTGCGGAGCAGGNTCTACTCTCCGGCTGCCTCCTCTACCGGCCGGCATCCGCGGGGTGGTTCGACCAGCAGCCACCACAACCTGGGCTACACCGAGCAGCTGCCCCCCGCCGCCCCCCAGCCGGTCCCCGAGCAAGAGGAGGAAGAAGGTGAAGAAGGGGAGGAAGGCAACATGACAGTGGTGGGGGATGGCGGAGACCCTTTGCTGGAAGAACCGCAGCATCCTCATCCTTTGCTGGGGGGGGACCGCTACGATCACCCCCCAACTCCGGCCGCTGTCCCCGCCGGCCAGCCCGCGGGTGGTGGGGAGCACGAGTGCTGCGAGCGGGTGGTGATCAACATCTCGGGGCTGCGGTTTGAGACCCAGCTGAAGACCCTGGCGCAGTTCCCCGAGACGCTGCTGGGGGACCCACGCAAGAGGATGCGTTACTTCGACCCCCTCCGCAACGAGTATTTTTTTGACCGTAACCGTCCCAGCTTCGACGCCATCCTCTACTACTACCAGTCGGGTGGGCGCATCCGGCGACCCGTCAACGTCCCCATCGATATCTTCTCCGAGGAGATCCGCTTCTACCAGCTGGGGGAGGAAGCCATGGAGAAGTTTCGGGAGGATGAGGGTTTCATCCGGGAGGAGCAGCGGCCACTTCCCGACAAGGAGTTTCAGCGCCAAGTGTGGCTCCTCTTCGAATACCCCGAGAGCTCTGGACCGGCCCGAGGCATTGCCATCGTCTCTGTCCTGGTCATCCTCATCTCTATCGTCATCTTCTGTTTGGAGACCCTGCCTGAATTCAGGGATGACCACGACTATGAGGGAACTGGGGGAACCTTTGGGACGGGTGGTGGCCCTCTCCCATCTGATGTCTTCACCAACTCCTCATCCTCGGCTGCTTCCATGGTGTCGTCCTTCACTGACCCTTTCTTTGTAGTGGAGACTTTGTGCATTATCTGGTTCTCCTTTGAGCTGCTGGTCCGCTTCTTTGCCTGCCCCAGCAAGGCCACCTTCTCCAAGAACATCATGAACATCATTGACATTGTGGCCATCATTCCCTACTTCATCACACTGGGCACGGAGCTGGCCGAGAGGCAAGGCAATGGCCAGCAAGCCATGTCCTTAGCCATCCTCAGAGTCATCCGGCTGGTCAGGGTCTTCCGCATCTTCAAGCTCTCCCGACACTCCAAGGGGCTGCAGATCCTGGGGCAGACCCTCAAGGCCAGCATGCGGGAGCTGGGCTTGCTCATCTTCTTCCTCTTCATCGGCGTCATCCTCTTCTCCAGCGCCGTCTACTTCGCAGAAGCCGACGACCCCAGTTCAGGTTTCAGTAGCATCCCCGATGCCTTCTGGTGGGCGGTGGTGACCATGACCACAGTGGGCTACGGGGATATGCACCCCATCACCATCGGGGGCAAGATTGTGGGGTCCCTCTGTGCCATCGCGGGGGTGTTAACCATCGCTCTCCCCGTGCCTGTCATAGTCTCCAATTTCAACTACTTCTACCACCGGGAGACAGAAGGTGAGGAGCAAGCCCAGTACATGCACGTCGGGAGCTGCCAGCACCTCTCGTCCAGCGAGGAGATGAGGAAGGCTCGCAGCAATTCCACCCTCAGCAAATCCGAGTACATGGTGATCGAGGAAGGGGGGATCAACCACAGTGCATTCAAACAGGCTGCCTTTAAGACAGGCAACTGCACCGCCACAAACAATCCCAACTGTGTGAACATCAAAAAGATCTTTACGGATGTTTAAAACAGAAAGCGAACCAAACAGACAGCAAGAAAACCTGAGGATGCGGTAAAAAACATACATAGAACAGTAACAGTAATAATGCAAAGTGACTGTGTGCTCGGTGTTGTGTGGAACATGCACCATCGTCGGTCTGTGTGTGCCCTCGTTTTTATACGTTTTATTTTTTATAGATCCTGCCTTTCTAAAGATCCAAAAAAAACCACCAACCCCAAGACCCCGGATTGGGTGGGGAGAGGAGGAAAAGATGTTGCAGAGCGCGGGCTGACAGGGGGTTGGGGAGGAAATAACCATTTCATTTTGCAGAGAGTCTCTGTCACCACATTGTTAAATGATGCTTAATATTGAAACCTGTGGCGTGCCATTAGGGGCACAGCCCAGATTCCCTTTTCTCCCCCGTTAAGATCATTGAGGAAATTCTAATCTGGTCAGAGACTGAG
>VXBJ01004930.1:0-17879 GCA_013400055.1 Nycticryphes semicollaris
GTGCCAGGCTGTGCCTGAGGGGTGCCCCGCTGCTGACACATGCATGGTGCTGGGTCAGTCAGGGACAGCGGCTCATTCCCTGAACTGCTGCTCCTCTGTGCTAGTGGTGGGGCTGCCAGGGCAGAGCTGGGTGGAGGGAGAAGGTCCCCCAGCCACCTTGGAAGTGGCTCTTCCTGGGGGTCTCACACCTATGTAAAACCCCTCAGGCACAGCCTGGCACTTCACCAACACCATCCCTGAGGGGAGCACCAGTAGCCCTGGCTTTGGGGAGAGGTTCTTCTCCCCCTCTACTCTTCCCTGATGAGACCACATCTGGAATATTGTGTCCTACCGCTAGGTTCCTGGACATCCCCCAGGAAGGGGCCCAACCCAGGGGGCACAAAAGCCCACTGGCACAGTGCATATGAGGACACAGGGCTAGGACAAACACTCCAGTGCCCACCCATCACCGTGCACCCAGCACCCAGGTCCGAGAGTTGCAGGTCCCCGCTGGTGGCAGCGCAAGGCACTAGCATCCAGTAGTGCCCAGGGCTGGGAGCATGCCCAGCTCCCATGCCTTTCATCATGGCTTGCCCGTGTGAGTCAACACCGCACACTTAATGGTTGACAAGGGAATATCTTCCCCCTGGGGTCAGGTCCATGAGCTTCCAAAAAAGGCAGAAGATGTTCCCCTCCCCATGGCCTCCTATGTGGCCAACTGGGGGCAAGGGGCAGGAGCAGAGCCTGGGGCTGTGCACCTGCTCACTCTGCCAAGATGGGAGATAAACTTGGGGACTGGCAGGTAGGGGAGGGCTAGGGGCTGGCAACACCCTGCCCCACAGCAGGGAAGAATTGCTGAAACATCCCCACAGACCTTGGGCCAGCAATGGGGCCAGAAGCGAGATATTAGACCCTAGCAGGAGCCATGAGCTGAGGATGCAGAGGCAGTACCCAGCTGGCAGGTGGCAGTGCCACCAAATACTGGGTACAAAGATTACATCTGTCACCCATGCCTCATTTTGCTCCAGCTGGGATTTGCCCCCCCCCTCCCCCCCCGCATGCCTCAGGGGGCAGCGCCTATCCTCTCCAGTTCAAGAACAAAGGTGGCAGCACGGTGACACAGTCTACACCAGCCTGTCCCGGGGGGGTACCCACTGCACCCAAGGGACAGAGCAAGAACAGGCCAAGATGGTCTTTAGCAAAATCCATCAATTTATTTATTTACACAGTCAGCAATAAATAGAGAAAAGCCAGGTGGCAGGGGTGCTGGGAGTGGGACCGGCCCCTCCAGGAACAGGCCAGGACTCCAGCAGAGCCTGAGCCCTGAGGGACAGCAAGGGTGCAAGAAGGCAGAGGGACACTGTGACAGGGGTCTGACCCCTGGGATAGGGCAAGACCCGAGCCCTGCTAGAGGGCAAGCCAAGGAGGCGAAGGACATGGGTGGCAGAGGAAGCAGTGGGCAGAGGCCAGCACAGGCAGCTGCCTGGCCCTGGCACTGGGAACAGAGCTGGCAGCTTGGGTCCCTCCATTTTTCACAGCCCCCCAGAACAGAACTCTAGGGGAGGAGAGGGGCTTCCCCCCCTCCCCATCCCAATTCCCAGCCTGGTGAGGTGCCACCACAGCTGGGACTAGACAGGATGGGGTGCATGTGAGCTGGGAAGGAGTCCCACAGGCAGGGTCACACCAGATACTGACAGCACCAGCTCAGTGCCAAGCACTGGGACACCTGAACCACTTGCCCTCCCTGCCCTCGCTCCACCAGGAGACCCTCAGCTACCTCTTAAGAGCTTTGTGCTCCAGTCCAGGGACCCAGCTCTTCTCTGGGAGCATCAGGCAAGCCCCCCCCGCCCCCCAAAAACAGGCAGTGGCTGTGGGGCTGCAGGAAGGACAGATGCCATGGGGCAACTGCCCCAGCACAGGCTCCTGCCTTTAAAAACCTACAATTTACATAAAACTGCCATTGTAAAACCTTCCCACAGAACAGTGCCACGCGGGGAGGGGGGACGAACCCACCCCAGGCAGAGCAAAACAAACCCTGAAGTCCGGATCCGGCAGGGACAGGCAGAGCCTGGGGGTGAGGTGCCGGGGCATCGCTGTTACCGGCAGGTGCAGGACTCTGCAATCATGTTCTCATACTCTTTGTAGAGGATGCCTCCATCACGCTCGATCATGAGGACGCTGATGGGGCTGTAGCGGTAGGGGACACAGGAGGGCCGGGGCACATTGGCATCCACCAGCTGATGGACGAAGCTCTGCACCACGGCATGGTTGGGTGCATGGTAGTCATAGCGAAGCAGGTGGGGACAGGCGCCCTTGCAGTAGCGTGGGTTGTAGCGGTGGGGAGCGATGATCCAGTGGTCCCAGCCCAGCTGGGCAAAGCTGACAGGGAAGGGGCGCAATGAGCAGTCGCTTTTCTCCCCTCCCTGCTCCCGCAGGTAGCTGGGCAGGTCGTGGGCCAGCATCCCTGTGTCACGCCGGTGCCGGTGGGGCTCTGCTGCTGGAGGCGATAGCCCCACTTGGGTGTCATTGAGATAGAGGAGGAGGAAGGGGTGGCTGGGGGCCACCGGGACATCACGGCCCTCTGCTCGGCCAGCACGCACACAGACGTGTTGCAGCGCCAGGCTCCTCACGCTGCTGTTCCCTGGCACCAGGTAAGGCGTGACGTCTGCTTCAGCCCAGCCGTGGCGGGGACGGGTGGCAGGGCTGAGCAGCGCCCCAGGTGTATTGCCTGTGGCTGCCAGCTCCAGTGTGCAGAGGAGGCGGCCGCGAGCCAGCGGCAGGCTGGGCAAGTAGACCATAGTGGCTCGGAGAAGGTGCTCAGCTTCAGGCTGGCCCTCCAGGCGGTAGGTGAGGGGCTGCACGTACCAGCGACCTGCAAGGAAACAGCAGTTAGTGCCCCCCCAGTACAGCACAGCACACACCTCACCAGCACAGCCTTCCCCCAGGGTGCTGCCACAACCCCACACGGCACAGCTGAGCCCACGGCATCACCATCCTCAAAGTCTGTCACAGCCAGGTGCCAGCAGGGTGATGGGCAAAAGGCAGAGACAATTCCCATCCTCTCTGCACCAGCAACGCTGGCCTGGCACAGCATCAAGCAGGATAGAAAGGGGCACACAGGACCAGCAGTGCAGTCTCAGCCCTAGGGCACGGAGAGCCTGGTCCCCCTGCCAAGGGGTACCCCATGGCCAAGGACAGACCCACAGGGCAGAGGATGTGCCAGCCCTAGCCAGGACACTGCAAAGAGGGTGAGGGAGGCAGGCAGAGATCCCCTGGAGCTCAAGGCCACCCGAGCAGCTCCACTAAGCCCCTGCATTGCCTTTGTTTGTCCCCCTGCTCCTTACCTGCCCAGGGCTGACCCCCATGGGAACTGGCCTGGACTAGGCGGATGGTGTTGGTGCCCAGGCTGCGGCCACGGCGGGGCCGGCCTTCACGGTCAGCAGCACGTCGGTACAGGCTCAGCATGTAGCGCAGGGGCTGCCTGCTTGCTGGCCCCGCTCTCCAGCCCTGGCTGCCTGGTTCCCGCAGTTGCAGGGCCTGCAGGAGGGGCAGGGGGGGGACAGCAGGCAGGGAGCCAGAGGGCAGCAGGGACTGGTTCACAGGCCGGGAAAGGGGCACCGTGAGGAGGAGGAGGAGGCTGGTGAAGGGATGGAGCAGAGCCATGATAGGTGTGGGGGAGTGGGTGAAGGGGATGAGGTGGGGCTGGCTGGCAGAAGGATCAGGGAGAGCCTGCAGTCATACTTCTCCCCACCCCAGAGAGGCAGAGCTGGTCGCAGGCACCAGCAAAACGAAATCCCAGGGCGCTGCCAGCTGCTATCAGGCCTGAACCATACCAGCTTCTTCAGCGTGGCACGGGAACAGAGAGGGGGTGGGGTGGGGGCTCTTTATGCAAAAAGAGGTACAAATNTCCTCCTGCAAGGCGAGAGGGACTGGCCCCCCAGCCCCTTTTAAAGGTCCGGCCCCAATCAGGCTTTAAAGGGCCAGAACAACCTGGGTCCTAGGGGAGGGGTGTGGAACCCAGCGGGGGGCTCCGCTACCGTGAGAGGCTTCCGCCTCCCCCCGCTTGAGGCATTGCCCTTACATGGGACATTGCTGTGTGGCTCCGTGGTGCTTCCCCGAGGTGGTCTCCATGGTGCACTGCAGAGCAGGGTGCAGGGAGCCGCAGCCCCTGTCCCCGACAGAGCCCACCCCCATGGGACGCTGCTGCTTTCCTGCTGGGACAGAGGGGGCCGGGAGAACACACAGACACCCTGGCTGGAAACCTCTGGTGCAGGCATGGGGACATCGGGAGGAGGTGGAGCGAGTGTTTGTGCCCGCCTTTCCCTGGGTGCTGCCCACCCTTCCTGGCGCTGTCAGGGCACAGCGGGGAGGGCCATCTGGGGGGTTGCCATGGTGGGGGATGTGGTGTTTAATGGGGTGTGGTGCCACGTGATGGCCAGGGCTCAGAGCCCTTACGCGTGGTCGGGCAGCCCTGGTTACTCATTTGGGAAAGGGCATGGGTGCATCCGAGCCCGGAGGAGGCTGGGAAAAGTCCAGGCATGGCAGGAACTGGCCATGATTTGGGGGCACGGCAAGGGGGCCAAGACCTTCAGGAGAGCAGGAGAGTCAGGCCAGGCATGGACATGTGAAGGCCCTGTGAGGCGAGCTTTGCATTGCTCCTGGGTGGGCTCCAGTGCCACAAACAAACCGGGGACCACCCCATCCCCATGTCCTGAGATCCCCTGGACAGAGCATGTGACCTGGGCTGCCTGCAGTTGGGCTGGGCAGGGTGCGGGCAGGGCTCAGGGCAGGCACTGGTGGATGGGGGCTATCAATACAAACTTAAGGGGCCCTTCCTGCATGGGGCTGAGCAAGGCCATGCACCGCCAGCCCAGGCACAGTTGCTCACCAGCCCAGCACAGCAAGCCCAACCTCCCAGGCCACGGCACTGCACCCAGCCATCCCACAGGCAGCCAGGGCCGCAGGCGTTGCTGGCAGGGCAGAGCTTTCCAGGCCAGCTGTGATGTCTGGGAAGGAGATGAGTAAGAGCCGGGGCCCCGGGCGGGAATGGGAGGAGCAGGACTCCCAAGTTCCCCTGGGAACCCACCGATGTACTGCCCCCAGCTGCTGTCTGCCACTTCCTTCCCATGCCTCAGTTTCCCCAAGGGGGCACAGGAGCCTCTCCTGGGCCTGGTGGGGGAAAGGCAGAGGGGAAGCGCGACCATACAGCCACGCACACCCTGGGGTGTCCCAGCAGGACAGGGTGGGGGCCAGAACGGGCAGGCCAGACAGGAGGCGGCAGTGTGTGCTCGCCTGCAGGCAGTGGGGCTCAGGGCGCCAATGTGATTGCCAGGGTGGGGAGCCACAGGGAGCCTCCTGCCCTAGAGGACTGTCGTAGGGGCTGCACCACCCCACTGCCACTGAGCAGACACCCCTTGCACCCCCCATGAGCGCTGCTGAACTGCTGGCCACACCACGCCACTGTTCTGGGCTGACCTGTGGCAAGCTGAGCTGTGCCATGCCGGGCTGAGCTGTGCCGAGCTGGCCCTAGTGGTGCTGGTCCCTAGTGGCATCACGCTGTGCTGGGCCAAACTGAGTCGTGCTGTGCTGGACTGTGCCAGGCCAAGCTAAGCCAGGCCTGCCATGCTTTGCCAAGCCAAACTGTGCCAGCCTTGTCCATGTCAACCTGAGCTGAACTGAACCGAGCCAACTTGAGCCAGACCAGGTCAGGTCCCTGGCTGTGCCATGTGGTATCGAACTGAGCTGGGCCAGCCCTGTGTCGTGCCATGCTGAGCTGAGCCATGCCAGAACACGCCAGCTCAGCTGAGCTGCACTGAGCCATGCTGGGCCAGCCAACCCATGCTGGACCCCTTGCCATCCCGAGTTGTGCAGGTCTGAGCTGTGCTATGCTGAACTGTAGTGGACAAACCATACTGGCTGGGCTGTGCCAAGCTGAGCCAAGCAGCTCAGTGCAGCTCCCTTGGCCTGAGCTGAGCCGAGCCATACTGTGCCAAGCTGGGCTGAGTAGCCCAGTGTTGTGCTGTGCCATTGTGTGCGGAGCCGTGCCATGCTGAGCTGAGCTGAATCGTGCCCAGCTGAGCTGTGCCGTGGCTGTGCTGAACTGGGCTGAGCCAAGCCAGGCTGTGCCTAGTTGAACCAAGCTGAGCCCTGTCAAACAGAGCTGTGCCACTCTAAGCTGTGCCAAGCTGAGCCGAGCCAAATGGAGACATTCCATGTTGTGCCATGCTAAGCTGTGCCATGCTGTGCCGTGCCGNATGGGGCGGTAGCGGCCATGGAGCGGGCCGAGGGCCGGCCCGGCGCCCCCCAGTACGTGCATGTGCAGCTGCAGGGGGGCGCGCCCTGGGGCTTCACGCTGCGCGGCGGGCTGGAGCACGGCGAGCCCCTCATCGTCTCCAAGGTGGGCGCCGTCGGGCGCGATCCCGCGTGGGCTCCGCGGTATCCCCCCGCCAGGGGCTCCCGAGCTGCGGCGGGGCGCGGGACTTGGGGGAACACCCGGGAGCGCGGCAGCAACGGGGGCGCGAGGAGCCCCGGCCGTGGGGTCCCCTGTCCCGGCGCGGCGGGGCTGGGCCGGGCCGTGGCGGTCACCGCACTCACGTCCTCCCGCGACCCACCATCCAGAGCCGCGGAGGAGAGCGGGAGCGGGGGCCGTGGGGCCGAGGGGAGGGGGGCACATCCCGGGCCCGGCGGCAGGAAGAAATTCCTCCAGCACATCCGTTGGGCTGGCGGCAGGGGCAGCCCCCGCGTCTCCCCCGGCCCAGTCCCGCGGGGCGCAGCCGGGGTGGGGGAGAGAAGCACCCCTTCGTGTGCCCAACCGCGGATACCGCGGCCACGGGCACCCCCGGGACCGATCTCTGCGGGGACTGGAGTCCGGCCGGTCCCAGCACTCCCGACACGCGTGAGCAGGGCCGTGCCCGGGACGGGGGTCTGCCGTCGCCGTGCGGTGCCGAGTTGGGGAGGCGCGGGGTCGGCCGCCCGCGTCCCTTTCGCGGCCGCGATGTCCCTCCAGGCAGGGAGTCACGGATTCCCGCTGGGGCACGGCCCTCCTGGGAAATTCCGCAGGGAATCGAGCAGCAGGCGGGAGTGCCCCGGCACCCTGTCCCCTGCAGAGTCCGGTCGGTCACCGGGGGGTTCGTTTGCCCCTCCCGCCCGGTGCCACCGTCCCTCCGGGTCGCGGTGCGGGAGGGGTGGGCTGTGCCCCGGCCCCGGGGCTGCCTTCCCTTTCCCGAGCCGGGCTGGCCGCCGCCCCGGAGCCTTCCACGCCCTGCGCCGGGACGCGGGCAGCGTGGTCTGGCTGGGGGAGCTGGAAAAGTGGCTCCGGTCCCTGCCCTGCGCCCTGTGGTGGCACGGCCGGCGGGCGGGAGCCAGGGCCCTGCAGGGAGGGCCGCTGCCCACCCCCTCCCGACTTGCTGCTGGGCCTCGGGGCGGTGGGTGCCGATGGGTCCAGAGGAGGGGGACAGGGGACGTTCCCCATCGCTGCCGAGAATGGGAGGGGGGTCCTTGCAGGCTGCGGGGTGCTGGCCCCCATGCTCCCCCAGCCGGGCCGCCGCCGCCGCGTGTGCTTTACAGACAAAGGGGGCTTGTTCCAGCGCTCTGTGCATTCAGGGGAGGGTCCCCCGGGGCGACTGCTCCGCTGCCGTGGCCGGCGGAGGTGTGTGTGGGGAGGGCGCAGCCCCCGCTCACGGTGCGGGGGGCCCCGGGCCCTGCGCCGGAAAGGGGAAGGGGGTCTTGGCACTCAGTGAGACAGTTTGGTCTCTGAGCCTGCTCCAGGCAGAATCCCTTCCTGTGGCAGAATCCCACAGCAGGGCTGACGTGGGCTCTGTGGGACTGTGGGGTGTCCCCCAGCACAGGTCCCCCCTGGCATGTCAGGGGCTGGGAGGGTGGTCTGTGTGGGGCAGGGTGGGCACAGCTTGGGCACTGCCATGGCTGTGACTCCTAAGACAAGTCTCTCCCGGGGCAGGCAGATACTGAGCCAGCTGATGCCCATCATTAGGGCCTAGAGTGAACATTAGGAGTGGTGTCAGGGAAGTGCCCGGGGCCAGTGCAGCCAGGCAGCAGGCGATGGGGTTTGGCTGCCAGCTCTGAGTTCACTGATGGCGAAGGCAGAACAAGGAGCTGTTTGTGCCAGATTTAGCTCCTGATCAGCGATGCCAGGACTGAGTCGTGTCCGTCCTGGCGCATGGGGTGGCCCAGACGCGGGTGCAACCCCAGCAGTGTCCTGCACAGGGTGGGGGTGGGTGTGGGAATGACCCATCACCACTGACTCGGCCCTGTGGCCGTGGCCAGCAGCACTGAGGGGGCAAAAGACTGGAGTGAGGATGCAGCCTACCCCGCCTGCTCGCTCTGCGGGGACTGCCCAGCGGCAGCAGTGTGACAGGGGTTAAACCCGGGTGCTCCAACGAGTGCAAGGAGCCCTCAAGGCAGCTGGGACCCGATGCCAGGAAGGCAGCTCCCCCATGGCTGACACCCGAGTGGGAGGGCAGCCTGACTGCGCATTGTGGCGTTGCAATCCCCATGCCCCTGAAAAACTGGGAGGGCTGTGGGGCACTGGGCATAGCCGTGCCCAGTAGAGTCATGGGGCAGTGCTGGGCTGTGCAGGAGGCTTGGCTGCCCCTGCCTGCCCCTGTCATGTTGCCTGTGGAGAGGAGATGCTCCCTGAGCCTTGCCCAGCAAGGGGCTGGGAAGGGGTGCCTAGGGGCATTTCTCTGCCGGGTTGGGAGCAGCAGAACAGGGTGAGGAGCCCATGGGCAGTGTGGGCACATGAACCCCGGCATGGGGTCAGGTCAGCTCTCCCCATCACCCTGCTGGCAGCTGTAGGGTTTGGCTGGGTCAGGCTCCACATCTGTGCTGGGCATGGGGCACAGGGCACCCCAGGTCTTGTCCCATGTGCCTGCATGACCCCTGCCACTGCCACCACACTGCCACCAAGCTGTCAGGGGTGGCAGAGTGGGCAGAAATAAGTGCTAGTGCCAGGTGCTCTGCCTGCCCTGACTGGGCACTGCCTGTCTCAGGGCTGCCCGCGCTGTACCCACCTGCTGGGGCAGAGGGGATGGGCTGGCAGCAGCGTGTGTCCGTGTCCTCAACGTTGCAGCAGTGTAAGGCACATTCTGGTTGTGGGTGCCAGGGCTGGGCACAGCTCGGCGCTTCCCCTGCTGTTGACTCTCCTGGGTGTGCATGGTGCGATGGCATCCTTTGGGCATTGAAATAACCACGGGTGCCTGGGCAGGGCTGACGTGGGGCTGGGAGCAGTGGCTGGGGGCTGGCATCTGCGCCGGACAAAGAGCCCTTGTGCTGCCCGCGCCTGCGGGGGAATCTGCTGGGATGGGACATTTTTCTTCTCCCCCCCTCCCCAATGCCCTTTTCTTGCTCAGAAATTCATGTGACCGGGGCAGGGGGGGAGCCCAGAGCTGCAGATTGCTCTGCGGTGCCCAGGGTGCAGACACCCCTTTCCCAAAGCCTCTTTCTAGAACCCCAGGCTCACAGTGGCATCGACACCTCTCTCAGGTTGTTCGGGGTGTCTCTGCCCCTGCTGATTCCCCTCTCTGTTGCCCAGGTGGAAGACGGGGGCAAGGCCGCACTGTCCCGCCAGCTGCAGCCAGGAGATGAGCTGGTGAACATCAGCGGGACGCCGCTGTATGGGTCCCGCCAGGAGGCCCTCATCCTCATCAAGGGCTCCTACCGTACCCTGAAGATGATCGTCCGCAGGTTGGCAGCATTGCGAGTTGGGGGGGTGGCGATGCCAGGGCCGGGGCCGTTGGGGCATGACCTGCCTGGGGGGTTGGCGAGAGTGTGGTGGAGGTTGGAATGGGGTGGGGAACAGCAGGCAGCCCCACCGTGGTTACCAGCACCCCATGGCGGTGGTGGTAGGGGGTTCCCCAGCCTGCTGTGCCACCAGCAGAGCTGGGGGAGTGCAGCAGGCTCACCACCCCCTTGCTGGGCGGTATCCTGGAGTGTGGCCGCTCCTCTCCCTTCCTGCCTGCTGCCTGCCTGTTGCCTGCCCGGGAGAGGAAGGAGAGGCAGTTCTTCCACCCCCCCTAACACACATCCACTCCTGGTCTGCATCTCGACTGGACTCCAGCTCCGGTGCACCCCAGGGCTGGGGTGGCACAGGGCATTGCCCACAGGGCCAGGGGTGTCACAGGGCTGTGCTGGGGCTCAACATCATCCATGGTGAGTTTGAGGGCTCTGGGGGAGGAGGGATCCCTTGTGCTGGCCCCACAGCTCATCCCTGCTACTCTTCCTGCCTGCCCAGTGGAGGCTGGGGCAGCATTGGGCACTTAGGGGCTACAGGAGGTAGCATCTGCCCATGTGTCTGTGTAGTGGCACTGGACACTGCTGTCTATATGTGCTGGGGGGAACGGATATCCCCACAGCTGCCTGGCACAGGGTGTGGGACAGGGCCTGGCACAGGACCCCTCCCCAGGGATGCGATGTGGCTGATGCTTGCTGCGGGTGCTGAGGGACCAATGAGGGAAGGTCAGGCATGTGTTGGGGGCACAAATGTGGCCCCGGGGTCTCTTGGGGTGCCTGCAGAGCTGGTCCAGTCCCAGCAGAGACCCTCCTGGGACATGGCCTGTGGGCTGTGCTGTGGCCACATCCTCAGACCCCTGTTGATGCTGGCAGCTGGGACACTGCAAGCCGGGAGCCTCAGCAGTAGTGGGGAACCATGAGATCCCCCTGCCCGGCGCCAGGCAGGGCTGGACCCTTTTTGCCGCCATCCCCCCCGGGTGAGCTCTGGCCTGGGGGGGACAGGAAGCCCCGTAGGAAGTGACTTCAGCCCCGGTTCCTCGGCCTGGCTTCCTCCCCATTCTTGTCCTCTCCCGCTGTTGCTTTTGGCAGGAGGAGCGTGCCCGTCCTCCGGCCCCATTCCTGGCATGTGGCCAAGCTCGCCGACAGCCGCCCCGACGCCCCCGCCATGCACTGCCCCACTGATGCCTTCAGCCTTTCCTGGCCCTCAGGGTGTGATGTCAGGTGAGACCCCCGACCTACCCCCAGCCCACCCCGGGGGTGTGCAAGGGGAGGGGGGCATATGGGGCACCCCCTTGGGCTGAGCCGGGGGAGTGCAAGGTGGATGCTCACCCCACACTGCTGTTGGGCATCCCCCCCATCCTGCCACTGTGCTGCCCTTTGCCCTGGCTGTTTACTCTCCGTATCCCGGCAGGAAGGGGCGGTGGCTCCACTGGAGCCAGCCAGGAGCTGCCGAGTCCCCGTGCCCCCCGCCCCCATCAGAGCCAGCAGGTCCCAAGTGGCCACAGCCACTCAAGCCCTGTGTCCTGGTCCCTGCTCCCCACTCCCCCTGCTAGCGCTGGGGCAGCCACGGTGCTGCCCCCAAACCTGGCGGTGAAGGGCAGGTTGGGGCTGTGCTGGCCTGTGCCCCTCTGTCCCTGGAGGGGTGTATGTGGTGGGGACGTATTGACTCCCTGGGGTCTTGTGCACATCGGAGGGGCTGGTGGGGAGCTGGGTGTGGGACGTGGCAGACGCCCCTAACACCGGCATGGGGCCGGGTGGCAGCGAGCTGTCCCTGCAGTGGAACCCGCTGTCCCGGCACTGCAGCACCGACCGGAGCAGCTCCATCGGGAGCATGGAGAGCCTGGACCAGCCTGGCCAGGCCTACTATGAAGGAGACCCCTCGCCCGTTGACCAGGTCATGTACCACAGCAAGCGGGACTCGGCCTACAGCTCCTTCTCTGCCAGCTCCATTGCCTCCGACTGTGCCCTCTCCCTCCGCCCCGAGGAGGCCACCTCCATCGACTCCAGCCTCCAAGGCCCCTGCAAGCCCCCTGATGGGCGCTACCTGGCCACGGGGGCTGAGCCACCCACCAGCCGGCACCCCGAGGCCTGGCGGGTGCCTGTGCCCCCCCAACCCCCCATCAGGCGGGACAGCCTGCGGGCAGCCCCATCCGGAGGAGGGGACAGGCGCCGTGTGTCAGTGTCAGCAGATATGCTGCATGCCAAAGGCCGGTGGATCTCCGACACCTTCCTCTGCCAGCGAGATGGGGAGGCGGAGGCAGTGGGCAGCAGGACGCCAGCACTGCATCCCGTGAAGGACCGACTCTCTGCCGACCAGTATTACATGCTGAGCTCCCACTCAGCCCGGTGCCCAGCCGAGCCGCTCCGGGGGGAGAGTGCAGAGCCTGGCGACCAGCTGTGCCCAGACGGCGGGGTGCACCGAGTGCCAGATGCTGTGGCAGTGGGTGACAACCCACTGCTCTCTCCACTCAAGGGCCATATGTCACACCGGCACAGTGCTCCTGAGCAGCTGCTGGCCTCCCAGCTCCACTCCCTCCAGGTGGGCACCAGCAGTGGGCGAGCCTCACCGGCCCCTGATGGGCACCGCTGGACCCTTTCCCCGCTGCACCCTGAGGGCAGCCGGCCGGAATCCGCAGGGGCCGCCCAGGACACCCCTGTCTGCCCAGAGCCATGCCGCCGCCTGCCACCCTGCCACTGCTGCCCTGACCCACAGCGAGCCTGCAGGCAGGATGGGCCGGGATCCAGCCCAGCACGCAGCACCGAGGGACCGGTGGAGGAGGAGAGCCGGGTGGGGGGCCGGCGGGCTGGGGGCCCTCCCCACCGCTCTGCTCAGATGCGCCGCCGCAGCGACCGCTTTGCCACCAGCCTGCGCAACGAGATCCAGCGGCGCAAAGCTCAACTGCAGAAAAGCCGGGGTCCCGGCGCCCCACCACCGGGCGAGGAGCCTGTGGAGGAGGCAGACGAGCCCACCGAGGGCAGCATGCCGGCGGAGGGACCCCACACCCCAGCTGAGCGTCTCAGCCCTGCGCCGAGTGAGGATGGCAGGAACCCTGGCTGCTTGGGAGACCGGGGTATCCCCACCCCTGACCCACTGCTGGTCCTCAAAGGGCCCCCATCTCCCGAGCGAGTGGTGCCGATGGGCCGGGGGCGCTGGCGCTGGTCTCCTGAGCGCAAGCTGCAGCGGCAGCGCTCGCCCAGCCCCAGCCAGCTGGAGAGCTATGGTCAGGGGCCAGTGGCCACCAGCTCCCCACCACAGGGCAACGATGAGGCTGTCCTCCTGCCCTTTGCCGACCGCCGCCGGTTCTTCGAGGAGAGCAGCCGGCTGGTGCCACCCCGGCCTGGCAAGCCTCCAGCAGGTGACCCTGGTGCCTTCCAGCCCCCTGAGCGCCGGGACACCCGCCGCCTCTCCGTGGACCAGCCCTACGGATCCCCTTCGCCTGGCCGCCCTGGCTCTGCCAGCCCCTATGCCGAGTGCTGTCGGGAGCAGCCCCCCTGCTACAAGCCTCTGGGGCGGCCAGGGGAGCTGGAGTACTTGCGGGGCTTCTCCTACCCCTATGGGGGTCTCATGCGCCCTGAGCCCTGCCACTACTGCGGGGGGGACCTGTGCCCCCCCCTGTTGCCCCGCAGTCACGCCTGCCGCTGCCACCCCCAGCCGTGGGCACGCTGTCCTGACTGCTGCTGCCCAGCCCCCCGCCCTGGGCGGGAGGAGAGTGATGCCTGGTCCCCCCGGAGAGCTTTCGCCCCGGTGAGTGAACCACCCCCCCGGGACAGCAGCGCTGCCATCATGCTGCGCTCCCAGAGCATGCACCGTCAGGGCTGAGGTGAAGGATACTGTGCCCATGGCGGGGTCCTGCAGAACCGTCACGTGCCTCCTGTGCCTGGATGGGGATGGGTTGAGGGTGCTGGAGAGGAGGATGCTGACTGCACTTTCACAGTCTTTCACCTTCCCTTACACAGGAATTTCCTCTGGATGAGTGGGAACCGCCAGCAGTCACCAGGAAAGCTAACCAGTCCATCAGGTGGGCCCATGCCGTGTGCTGGGATGTGCATGTCACTTAGGAAGGACCAGTGGGGTGTGGGGACCGGTGTGATTTTAGTAGGTGATGTACAAAGTGCCTCCCTTAATGCCTTGGCCACAGCTATGTTGTGCCCTGTGAAGTGGGTGTATGTGCCACCATGGGCAAGCAGGGCTTGGGGCTACAAGGAGGTGCCTGGTGGGGAGGCATTGTGGGTCCCTCCTGACCCATCCCTGGGGGGCTGTGCCCAGTGGAAGGGCACCAGGAGAGTCCAAGCTTCCTCTGCCAGTGGGGCTGGGTGACTTGAGCTGGGGAAACTGAGTCAGGGGTGGGCATGAACTGTTGGGGGGGGTGACTGTCTTGGGGGGGATGGGTGCCCCCTTCTCTCCCCAGTGAGCTCTCCCACTATCAACTGGGCTTCTCGAGGCTTGGCCCCTTCCGCCCCTGCTTTGAGAGCTCAGAGACAGAGTGGCCACGCTGCTATCGGGCAACGTCCACACATGACCTCTCGTGGGATGGTGACCGCCTGGCCCGCTCCCCTGAGAGCCCCCCAGAGCCCCTGCACCGCCCGCTGCGGGGCAGAGCCTTCTCTGAGAGCCACCTCAACCTGGAGCCTGCCAGCCCCCAGGGCCGTGACCGCAGGGACCTTCTTCGTGCCAAGCTGGAACCCCCTGGTGTCCTGAAAAAGAAGGGCCCCCCACCTCCCCGCCCGCCTCCCCCCAACTGGGAGAAGTACAGGCAACGCCGGACATCCCAGCGCCTGCCAGACGGATCTGGGCATGGCTCTGCCTTCACCACAGCCCCAGTGCCGACTCGCAGCATTGTTGAGGCTGTGCGTGAGCGATCGCAGAGCCTCACTGGGGAGCAGGGAGGCCGGTCCCGGGGCCACACTGCTTGCCCTCCTGCCCCGCCGGGTGCCTGGCCCCAAACTGAGCCCCATAGCTCACTCCGCAGGATGCCTGAGCCCGATGGTGGCAACGCCGAGACTTGCAGGCAAGTGCCGCTGTGGTGTGAGGGTGAGTGGGACTGTGGACACAGCCTGGGCACCGGGTGGCTTTTGGGGCCATGTGGCCCTTTGAACCATGAGGTGGAGCATCCTAATCCACCCCTTGGGATGGGCTGTGGGGTTTTCCTGGGGTGAGGGTTGTCCTTGACCTCTTTCCCTGGGGGTGACCTGGCCTGGCCTGGCCCTGTCCCCCACGGGCAGGCAGGGGAGGTGACATGAGTGCCCCTGGGCGGGTGTCAGCAGGGCAGCAAGGGCTGGGGAGGAGTGGCCAAAGGTGAAGCACCCCTGGGAAATGGAGGAGCAGCCCCAAAGGCTCAGCCGGAACCAGGAGCGGGGCTGGGCTGCCCCCCACAGGGTGGGTGAGTGCTCCCTGCCCCTCCATGGTGGCCCTGGCCCCACCACCCCAGAAGCACCCGAGCCCAGCCCCGGAGCAGCAGAGGGTGTGAGCTGCCAGGGGGGCCAGCCCCAACCCCACTGCCTGGGCTCGGAGGAGCTGCTGCGGGACACCGGAGGCAGGGACCGCTCCCTGGCCGGCATCCTGGCCCCCTCACCCCCCCTTGGCCCCACCACCGAGGTGATGGGTGAGCTGCTGGTGGCAGGGGAGCGGCAGGCCTGGCGGGAGCGTTTCCAGCAGGACTGGCGTCTGGAGGCCCTGGCGCGGGACAGGTAGGGCTGGCAAAGCACTGGGTGCCTTGATGAGGACAGGCTGCACCCGTTGCTCTTGGTATTGAGCTTGTCCTCCCACAGGCAGGGCTTCGAGCCCATCTCGCCTGCCCCTGGGAGCGCTGCCAGCTCCACTGCCTACCCGGCATACTATGGCATGGCAGCTGGCAAAGCTGAGCTGCTCGGCAAGGTGAAGGAGCTGCCGGAGGTGATGGAGGGGAGCTCAGAGGATGATGAGGAGGAGGTGGACCGCGAGCTGGTAGAGAAGGTAAAGCAGGCACTGCTGGGTATGATGCCCTTGGTGTTCACCTCTGCCATCACCAAGTGCTCATGGATACTGGGGGCATTGCTGGATGCTCACAGGAACTAGGGATATGACCAGATGCCTGTGGAGACCAGGGACGTTACTGGGTGCTTGCAAAGACTATTGGGATTGCCAGATGCTTGTGGGACCTTGGAATGTCACCAGATGCTGATGGGGACCAAGGGCATCACCAGATGCTCACAGGGCCCAGGGGCATTGCTCAGTGCTTGCAGGGACTGGGACACTATCAGATGGTCCCAGGGAGGGGGGGCATCTCAGGGTGCTTTCAGGGACTGGCTGCATCACTGGGTGCTCACAGGAACTGGGGGCTTTGCTGGTAGCTCACAGGGACTGAGACATTGCTGGGTGCTCGGAGGGACTGGAAGTGTTACTGGTAGCTCATGGGAACCAGGGGCGTTGCCAGATGCTTGCAGCCTGTGCGTCCCATGTAGTATGGCACGCCTGCACCCCTGTACCAGTCCACCAGTCCCAGCAGGAGGTGTCCCCAGTTGCCCCTGACCCCTTCCCTTCGGCAGCTGCAGCTGATTGAGAGCCTGAGCCGCAAGCTGGCGGTGCTGCGGGAGGCGCAGCGGGGGCTGCAGGAGGACATCAGCGCCAACGGGGCACTGGGCGAGGACGTGGCTGCCCGCCTGCAAGCCCTCTGCACCCCAGGGGAGTTCGACAAGTACCGCCTCTTTGTGGGTGACCTGGACAAGGTGGTCAACCTCCTGCTCTCTCTCTCGGGGCGCCTGGCCCGGGTGGAGACGGCCCTGGACAGCCTGGGGCCGCACGCCCCCGCTGAGGACAAGGTGGGCATGGGGCAGGAGGGCATCCAAGGGGTGTTGGGGTGCTGGACCTCCTGCCAATGCCGCCTGTCTCGCCTGCAGGTGGCCTTGCGGGAAAAGCAGCGGCTGCTGGCAGCGCAGCTGGAGGATGCCAAGGAGCTGAAGGAGCATGTGGGGCGGCGCGAGGAGGCAGTGGGCGCCATGGTGGCCCGGTACCTGCCCGTCGAGCACCTCCAGGACTACCAGCACTTTGTCAAGATGAAGTCAGCCCTCATTGCCGAGCAGCGGGAGCTGGAGGAGAAGATCAAGCTGGGCCAGGAGCAGCTCCGCTGCCTGCGTGAGAGCCTTGGCCAGGCCCCGAAGGGCTGCTAGCCCCCTGCCCAGCCTCCCCCCAGGCCTCAGCTTGCTGCCAAAGTGAATCCGGCCCCTTGGGGGCTTTCCCTGCATCCGTCCGTCTGTCCAGCCCCTGCCTTTTATTTATTTTTCCTGTTTACTGAGCAGGGGAGAGGGTGCCAATCCAGGTGCTGGCAGGGGGTGTCCTGCCACAGAGCTACCCTGGGCTCTATGGCCACCCAGCACCGTGTGGCCCAGTGGGACCAGATGGACGGATCCTGCCACCCCTCATCTTTGTGTGCCTGCAGGGGACCCTCTAGAGCAGTCTGTCTGTCCTCTAACCTGTGCTGCACCACGTGCCTTAAAGATTCCCTGGCTGCCCCTGGGCATCCCCACGTAGTGCATGGAAGGGTTAAAACATCCTCACCCTCCATCATGTCTGTTTGTCCAGCTCTGTCCATCTGTCCAGCGGGAGCTGGAGGAATTTTGGCCCCCGGCATCCTCTTCCTCTCCATTGTGTCTGAAACAATGGCCCTGGCCAGTGGGACCTTAACCCCTTCCCCACTGCCCCCAGCCACTGTGCTGGTGGCTGCTGTGCACCCCTCTCCCAGGGGACACTGTGGTGGGTGCCCCTGGGATGGTGCCCTGCCAGGCACAGGGTGCTGGGAGCTGTAGCCACCGGTGCTGTGTGCACAGGGACCAGCCCTCACTTCCAGCCTCTGCCCTGGTACCAGGAGGGACTAATCGAGGAAAAACTATGCTCAGGATGAAACAGGGCACCTGTCCTGTTCCTGTGTACTGCAGCAGCCCCAGAGAGCACTTCGGCCTCACCCTGGGTCACGGTGACACCCTGCTGCTCTCTGTCCCCATGGAACGTGCAGGCACCTTGATGGTGTTTTTGCACAGGGATTTCATGCAACCAGCAGCAGCTTGGGGCAGGGGCAAGTGTTTCTGGGGAGGTAGAGTGGGCCCGAGCGCCTTTGGGACTGGCCAGAGCCGGGCAGCCCAGTCCCACGGTCCAGGGAGAGCCTCGGCACTGCAGCAGC
>VXBJ01004930.1:20853-43959 GCA_013400055.1 Nycticryphes semicollaris
GCCCGGTGGAGGGCGCCCGGCCCGGCTGGGGGGGGGGGGGGGGGGGGGGGGGGGGGGGAGGGGTAGGCTGTGCAGGCTGCGGCATGGGAGGTGCACCCCAATGGTGAGGGGTGGCTGCAGCCTCCCATGCCAGAGTGAGGGACAGCGTTGGAATGCCAGGCAGGGTGAGGAAGAGTTAGGACACCAAAAAAAAGCAAGGAAGGAAACTTTGCCTGATATAAAGCCACCCTGAGTGACGTTCCTGGGTGAGGACGGGCCATGCCCCCAGATTTCCAGGACTGCACCTCCTGGCTGGCTGAGCTGTAGAGATTGAGGGGCCATGCACCCCCCATCAGGACTCTTCCTCCACTCTTGTGTGTCTTTGTCCTCCCAGGGCTGTCACAGGAGGCGGAGAGCCCTGAGCCAAGCTGGGTGGGAAGATGGCTGAGAAGCTGGTTCCTGGGGACCTGTTCCTGAGGAAGACCCGGGAATCGGTGTCATCCTTGGACTCGGACAAGCTGGCACCCATCTTGCCCGAGGCGGGAGGCGAGGAGTCGTCTGACAGTGAGGGCGAGCAGGAGGACAGTTCCCACAAGCTCATCCGGAAGGTGTCCACCTCGGGGCAGATGAGGAGCAAGGTCAGGGGTGTGAGGGCCTGGGGTGAGGGGCTGCCCAGTGTGGGGGAGTCCCTGCTGAAAAGGTGTGTGGGGGGGTTTCACCCGTTCTGGGGTGTAAATCAGTGCCAGGCACTTGCTTGCAGACCCAGCCCAGCCAGTGCCTGGGGCAGTGGCAACATGGGTCTGGCCCCATACCTAGACCCCCACCCTCAATTGCCTTAATCCCATATTTGTATCTCCTGGGTTCTCCCCACCTACCCCAGGGGAAAGGGGGCTCTTTCAGGAAGGCTCTGCCCCATGAACGCTCTGGGTGGTGGTGGGGGAGATTAGGGTCATTGCAGTGCCATAGGTCCCAGGATCCTGCACCCCACCGCAGGCACCTGGCATGTGGGGCTGGGTGGGCAGCAAAATGGAGCCAGCATCTTTCCTGGCACCCCAGATGAATTCGGCTTGTGCCAAGCTCCTGCAGACTTCCCTAGATCTTGTCCCCTGTGGTGGTTTGCTGGGTGGATGGGGACACCTTTGAGGTTGGACATGACACTCTTGCCCCCCCAGCTGTTGGTGTGACGGCAGCTTGTGTGTGTGTGCAGCTTGTTCTGAAGAAGCTGTTTTGGTAAGACCTACAGAAATACAGGGTGCAGCACCTTGTGGCCAAGTGGGGGTGGGCGGTGGTAGGTGCCCTAGGTGGGGATGGTGAAATGGCCAGGTGCCTTCTGCCTGAAGCACAGGGAGAAATAGCCAGGATTGAATGGGCAGGTGGGAAGTGGGGAGAGGAGGTTGGTTGCTAGGGGGTGTTTTAGGGAGGGGAGACCCAGGCACGACGCAGGGAGGATGCTCTGGGGGACATGCTGGATGAACGGTCCCTTTGCATTCATGGGCTGTGGGGAGGAGGCAGTGATGTGAGTCCAGCCAGTACCTGCAGTGCCAGTGGGCAGGCGGGGGCTGCTGTTCCACAGGGGGACCCTCGCCATGGGGCTGTACCAGAACCGCCTCCCCCCCCACCCCGCCGCCACGTCCCAGACCCAGCTGCCTCTCGGGGGGGATTTGGTGGCTGTTCCCCCACCCCCAGGGAGGGAGGACAGCTGAGAAAACATGGCAGGGGCATGCCATTGCGGAGCTGGGGGGGTCCCCCAGGGCTCTGATGTTGGGTGCTGGGAGCACAGAGGGATAGGGTGTTGTGCTGAATCTGGGGGCTCGGGGCTGGGGCCAGCCCCCATCCCACTTGCCCGGCGCTGGCTGTTGTGTGAAGTGTGGCACATGGGCATGAAGGGGGCAAAGGGTGTTTGTCCAGGGGTGTGGAAGTCCCAGCTCCCAACCCAGCGCTCTGGGGGTTTCCCACTTGGCAGGAGACATTTCCAGGGCAGGTGGCACAGGGGAGGGGGCTCTTGCCCAGTCTCTCTGTCTGCTCAAGGAATGTGCCTCAGTTTCCCCTTCTTTGGAGCAGGCTGGCACTCCAGTCTGGTTGCCAGGTGGGTGCCGGGGGCTGTACTGGGGTGCAGCGTGCTGCATGGGGGGCATGGTGGGCAGCCAGGTTGGTGGGCAGGGTGCTGGGGGCACTTAGTGCTGTGTGCGAGCCCTCAGCACCCTCCTGGTGGGGTGGCAGCAGCCACTGGCGTTTACTGTGGAGCCTTTGCTGTGCCAGAGGGGTTTGCTGTGCTGTGGAGCAGGGTGGGTATCGCAGGGAGTTGTCAATGCCAGGGAACCTGAGAAAAAAGGGTGGGTGGACGGGCTATGCCTGTGTCCTGCAGCAGCAGCACAGGGACATGAGCGCACCCTGAGCCCCCATCCTAGCTGTCACAGCCGCTCTGTGCTACCAGCTGGTCCAGCCTTGCTGGCTGACAGGCCATGCATGGGGAAAGGCTGAGCTGCCGGCTCCTGGCCTGCCGCTGCCCGCATCCTGCCCTGCATCGGCAATTAGCCATGCAGGAGGTGATGCCGGCATAGTGCCAGGGGGGGCGGGCGATGTGATGGATGGGCAGGCGCAAAGGACATTGGCTGGGTTAATGCCTGTGGAGTTGGGAGAGAGGGGCGAGAGCCTGTCAGGGCTGGTGCTGGAGGGGAGGGGCCGTGCATCTATCCCCCCTTCCCAAATCCAAGTGTTTTCAGTGTTGAGGTTCAGGGTTTTCCCCGAGGATTCCTTTGCCTTGGTCCAGATGGGCAGGACTGCGCTTGCCGGCCTGGCTCCTTGACAGATGGACTCCTTTCTCCCCTATAGAGATGAGGATTTTGGGATGTGATTGCTGCTGCCCCCCGAGGCCGGGCCGTCCCACGCTCAAAGCTGTGCTGTGGCACACGTGCTGCCCATCCCTCTGACTGTGGCCACATCAGGCATCTTTCTGAGCTGCTTCGACACCCCTGTGCACCCCTGTGGGTTTGGGATGGAGGGGGTGGGGAACTGTTGCCTGAACCCCAGAGACTGGGGCAGGTACCTAATTAGCACACAGTTAATGAGTAAGGGATGCAGGTTCTGAGAGATAACCGTGTTAGTGGTGGTGGGTGCTTGGCCTATTTTTTGGCCATCGGTGAGGGTTGGGATGCTGGAGGGGGTCCGTAGGGACTTGCCGTGTTGGGGAGCCAGGAAGGGTCGGGAGCCCCACCCCACTGCTCACCCACACTGACTGGGGTGACCCTGTTTGTGGGTGATGGGAGCAGGCAGCTTCCCCCATGGCCAGGTGTTACCAGTCCCATGGGGATGGGGGCAGGTGAGGATCAATTTGGGATCTGCTGAATCCTTCCTGATCACTGCTCCCCATTCCCGGCACCCCCCCCCAACCTGGCAATGCCTGTTCCCCCATCCCATCCTCAAACCTCCCCATCAATCATGTCTCCCCACTCCACACCCCCAGCTTGGCTTTCTCTGGGCTGTAATTGCTGGGGCGCCCCATGGGGTGCTTTGTGCCGGCTTTGGCGCGGAGGCGGTGAGGCTATTGTGCTTGGTGACAATGACAGCTGCCGGGTGCAGGTGCCCCCACTGGGCTGAATGGCCCCAAGATGGATGGGGTCTTTCTGCCGCCTCCTCCTCTTCCTCCTCCTCCTCCTCCTCACCACAGCTGGGGGCTGCCGGTTGCCTGCACCAGGTTTTGGGAACTCGGGGGCAGAGTGGGATGGAGACGCTGTGCTGTATCCTGGCACCGGTCCCCTTAAGGCTGCGCATGGAGGGAGAGGGCAAGGGGGAAGGAGGGAGTGCCAGCACTGGAGTGCATCAAGACATTTGGGGTGCTGGAAAATGGGAGGGGGACACACGACACATCCTGCCTGCGTGGGCCAGGCGCTCCGCTCCCGTCGCTGCCTCAGCACAGGCTCTCCCAGCAGCTGAGCGGAGGCGGGAAGTGATCCGGCAGCTCTGCTCAGTTCAGCTCCAGTTGCAAGGAGCTGCAGCGAGTGACTGGTCCTGAGGTTCTTGCACCGGAGCTGGGGGGGTGGGGTGGGGGCTGCAGACAACAAGGGGGGCATAGGGGTGCATGCCAGGGATAGGAGCATTGCCCACAGGCTGGGCACAGTGTGCATGGCCATGGCAGGCAGGGGCATGGCTCATCTGCCATTTAGAAGGGGGGATCATGTTCCTGAGTTTCTGATACTGGGGTACATTACAGCTACTTGGTGAGGGTGGGGGACCTGCCAGCATCCTGATGCAGGGGCTGGGGGTGTCAGTGGGGTTATTGGTACCCCGAGGGATGAGTGCTCCTGGTCCTTGCTGGAGGCACTGGGCACCTGCAGGCTCAGGTTGCCCCAGGGATGGGGTGAGCAGTGGATGTGGATGTAGGGGTGGTGTGGGGGGCCTGGCTGTGGGGAGGGCTGCCCGCTGAGGGACAGATCCTGCCCCTGGGGCCAGACCTGGAAATCTCTTTCCTGCAGTGGGAGGGTGGCATGTGGCTCCTGGGCAGCGCATGCTCCTGTCCTGACACTGGTGAGGGACTGGAGCATCTCTTATATGGGGATAGGCTGGGAGAGCTGGGGCTGTTCAGCCTTGGGAGGGGAGGCTGGGGCTGGGGGGGCTGCAGCAACGTGCATAGATATTTGAAGGGGAGGGTGCAGCAAAGAGGGAACTGGGCTCTTTTCAGTGGTGTCAGGTACAGATGAAAAAATAGGAAATTGCACCTGAACAGAAGAAAATTCTTCTTCTACTGTGAAATTAGTCAAGCACTGGCATGGGCTGCTCAAAGAGGCATCTCCATGATCCTGAGCAGCTCCAGGTGGCCCTCCCAGACTCCATCCCAGAACTCCCCACCAGCCCCAGCCACACTGTGGCCACTGGCATCAAAGTCCATCTCCACCCTGGCTGTGCCCACATTGCTCCCAGCCCGATGGTGTGTAGCCTGTGGGGGACTGGAAAGGGGACTGGCCATCACTGGGTCGCCCCTGCAGTGGGACCACACCACGGGGCACCACAAGCCTGTCAGGGACCATCCCTGCTGCGGAGGCTGCAGCCGGGCAGGGGAGGCTGGGCTTGCCCTTGTTCATCAGGGCTCACCACGAGGGTGCCTGGGGTGTAAAGATAGCCCCAGTGTCGCCAGCCGGATGTTTGTGAGGTTTCTCAGATGCGCTGCCCTCTCCCTGCTCACATTTTCCATTATGCAAGCGCTGCTCTCCCCCGTCAGCAGCCGGGCAGGGTGGGAGAGCTGTGGCAGTGCCTGTGGTACCAGACATGAGGATGGGGGACTGGCGTGGGGTGGACTGGTGTGGGGTGCCCGCTGGTGGGATGCTTGAGCACCGATGTGGCTGTAGATAGGGAAGCATTTGCTCATTTCTGAAAAAGAACTGAAGGTTTTGACTGCTGGAGGATGAGGTGTAGGGGGGTTTCGCCCATCTTCTGGGGGCTTCTTCCCTCATTCCTCTCCTCCCTGTTAATTCTCCATCCCCTTTGATGGCCTGAGTGGTGCCTGGTAGCACCATGTAATGGCATGTCATGACCAGTGCCGGAATCTCCCTCAAGGATCCTCCCAGCACTGGGAAGAGGGGTTCTTGAGGTCCTACAATGGCAGCAGGCTGCATCCTTGGGGGGCACAAATGCATCTGAGCCTGCGGGGCTGTGTCCCTCCCAGGGCATGGAACTCCCTGGTCCCGGAAGAGCTCTGCCGTATCACAAAGCCTGATAAGGTTTCCAACTGACTCCAGCCCACAGGGTGCCCAGCAGATGCTGGTGGCTCCATGGCTGGGCTGTTTGCAGGGCTGCTGGCTCTCCCCTGCTCTCCTGGCACCTGCTGGTGCCTGACTGGACCCTGGCATGTTCCCGGTGGGCTGCGGCGTTGGGAGGAGGTGGCCGGGGTGATGATGATGCAATGCAGGTTGGTGCATCGGTGGGTGTTTGGTACCCTCTCCTCCTCCCTGGGCAAGGCATCGTGTCATCACGGGGCCAAGCAGATCCCATCAGGAGTAGTGCAGGGCTGCCAGCCTGATGGGCAGCCAGTGCAGTGCTCACCAGCCGTATGTGCTGGCATTCCCGAGTATCTCAGCCTTCCTGGCTCTTCTCCAGCAGCTCCTAGGCTGTCCAAGCTGATCCCAGCTGATCCCAGAAGGAAAACCCTCACGGCTCTGCTGTAGTCAAACCTGGCTGCACTGCAGGCTCTTCCCAAGGATGGCAGTGGCAGAGCTGGGGTGTGGGGCAGGGGTTCAAAGCAGCATCTCTGCCTTAGGGCTGAAGGAAGAGCTGCCATTTTGGGGTGCCCTGCTGGGGTGGAGTCCTGGAAGGTCCCCTTGGGCTTCACCTCAAGCCCCTTTGCCTGTGCTGAGCAAGGGGACCCTCTTTGGACCTCCCCAGGCACAGTGGCCCCTGAGGACCAGCCTGGTCCTGGCAGGGCACACTGCCAGTGGCCGGCAATTCTCCCAGGGCTATTTTTAGCTGTGTCCCCTCTGAGACTCTAGTGCCACTTGCCCTCCATCAGCTGTGGCTGATCCGGAGGTGGTGGTTTCTCCACAGATCCTGGGTGGTTTCATGCTGGCCTTCACCTCCCCACCCTACTCTCCGGGACCCCCTAGTGCTGGGCATGTCCCAGGTGTTGTGGAGCACCCCTGTGCTGGAGGGAGCAGGGAGAGTCCCCGAGATGGGGCGGTAGAGCTGGGGCAGAGCTGGCCCTGGGCTAGTGGCTGGGCACATCGCTCTGGGCATCGTCATACCACGTCACTGGTGCTGCTGCTGCTGCTGCTGCTGCAACAGAGCCAGTGTTGTCACCGCTGTGACTCCCTGCAACATTGGCTGGGGCTTGCCAGCCAGAAAAGCTGGGATTGGGGTGACCTGACGGGCTAGGGCTCAGTTCAGAGTGCTGGTGACATCCCACGCTCAGGGCTGTGTGATGACTGGGGGCTGTCAGTGTCCCTGAAAGCTCTCCAGGAGAAGGAGGAGGCAGCCCCTACCCTGCATGATGGGTGTGAGGCTGCTGCTGCTGGGAGCTGTAGGGTACCTACTAGCCCCTGGCTGTGGGGGGCTGTATTGTTGTGGTGACCCTGGCCCCGGGGCTGCGGGGAAGCTAGCACAGCAAAGGTGATGCCACCCTGGCACATCCTGCTGCTGCTCATCCCAGTGCCAGCCTTTCCCTCCTCACTCTTTTCCTGGTTGTGAAGGGGAAACGATGGGCTCACTTGATGCTGCCCACTGCAGCGTGGCTTCCCAGGGCATGGCCAGGTCTGCTGGTGGCCTTGGACATCAGCTTCCCCCCACATCTCCTGTCCTGAAAGCAGGGACCCAAAACCAACACCGAGCCACTGGGGAGTTGCTTCTGGCACGGGGTGGTACTGGGTGCTCCTGGCTGAGACCAGCTGAGACCAAGTTTCTGGAATGCTGGTAATGAGTTAGTCTGCAGTCGGGGGAGACTGAGGCACAGCCCCTGTAGCCACAGCACTGTTGGTGTTGTAAAACTCGTATAGGTGTGGTGGAGAATGTGGTGGCCTCTGCCTTTCATGCTCTGCCCTAGTCTGAGACTGGCACAAGGCTGGCATTATCGCCGTCCTCAAAACGTCCAGGACTTTGGCACCCTGGGGCTGAGTGATGCCTTGCTGCCACTGGCTGCCAGGAGAAATTGCTGCAGTGGCGTGGTCTGGGAATGTTTCAGCTCTGGCCCCTTGCAGCAGGGGATGCTGTCCCCCCAGCAGCCTTCCGGGCTGAATTCTGCCAGGAGGTGTCCCTGGGGCCGGGCAGAGTGGAGTGCCTACTGCCCTGCTGGTTTTGGCTCCGCTGCATTAGCCCCAATCCACTGTCAGGGACCTGCTTCCTCTTCCTTCTCCTCACCATCACGTTCTGCTCCTCGCCATCATGGGCTCCCCACACCACTCCTCGCTGTCATGTGCTGCCTGTCCTTCGCAGCAGAAGCGATGATAGCAGCAAACCCAGAGCCCGTGTCTGCGGCCACCACATACAGAGAGATGTGGTAGTAGTGGCCTTTGTGGCTGATCCCACCTGGCCCTGGCAGGACCTTCCCTGTCCCCTCCTGGCTTGGGGCAGGGACTACTGCTAAGGTGCACGCTTTGTTTGTCAATTTGGGGGTCACAGTGGGACCCCCCCCCACTGCCCTTTCTGTCTGTGTCGCAGCCTGGGCTCAGGGCAGCTCTGGGCTCACCATCTCCTCTGTGTGCTCTGGCAGCTGAGAGGCTGAGGAGGGGACGTGGTGGGTCGGTGGGTGCTGGCACTGGGGACACGAGGGCTGCCTGGACCTGCACTGCCACTTGCAGGTGGCATGGGGATCAACTGCTCCTGGGGGGTCAAAGTGTTGACAGGGAGAGATAAAGGCATAAAATGTTCTTTGAACTTGGGGCTGCAAGCTGGAAAGGAGATGGGGACAAACCGGTGTGTGCCCTGGGGGAGGACTCGGGGAGGGGTCAAGCATTGGAGCGTTGAGCCTCAGGGAGCCCCCGGGGGGAGGTTTTGGCTTCTTTGTGACCTTGAAGGCTCCTGCTACTCCTGGTGCTCCGGCCACCTCGTTGGGAGCCGTGGGGCAGCGGGTGAGCACTGAGGGCAGGGGCTGGTGTGTTTGCAGGTGGGTGCCTGGGTGCCACCACTTGCAGCACTCGGGCTGGGCACAGAGCACAGAGCCCCAGGGCTGTGGTTCTCTCACGGTGCTCTCAGTGCCTGGTACTAATTCACCGTTAAATGTGCCTTGTCGTTGTGTGCCGCCATCTGATACAACCACTGCTGTGGCTAATTGCAGAGGAGCAGCTGAATGGGGCTGCCAGCAGTGTTTAAAGAAGATACAATCAAAGATTAGGCAGTGCCAGAGCATCTCTGTCACCCTGCATGGCACAGGCTTGTGGCCGTGTCACAAACACTAATTAATTGAGCTTAGTAAATGCCACTGCAAAGAGGGTAAATGTTGGCAGGTGCTGTGGATCAGGGACGGCAGGGGCAGGGTGGCCGGGCTGCAGGGATGAGCTGCACTACGAGGAGATGCTCTGCCTGCCACAGGCTGCCCTTGTCCCCACATTGTCCCCTCCGGGGGCTGCGGGTACCAGGCAGGGCTGGCCACATCCCAGATGTCTGCTCCCCAGTGCCACCTCCAGGGCCTCCTGGTGGCTCTGGGGCATTGTTGTCCTCTCTGAAGGAGATCTCCGGGCTCTAGCTTGGCTTCCAGGGAGCTGCAGCAGGTCCAGGCTGTCCTGGGCAAAGCTTGGGGGATGGGGAGGAGGTGACCAGTGGCAGTGGCTCTGTGCTACAGGAGGCTTCTAGCCACCATCACCACCATGCCCAGCCGTGTCCCCCCAAATCACATGAGGTGTCCAATGACCAAGGTAGGGCAGGCGATAGAGATCAGTCACTGTGCTATGTCCAGCAAAGTGTGAGCCCCAGGATGTCCCATCCATGCTCTGGGCACCACTTAGCTCCTGGGGACTCGGAGACCAGCATCACCAGAGGAGGGGGGTGGCTTTGGGGGTCCTGGGGGCTGTGGGAGCTCACGACCCTGTGATCTCTGCAGAAGAGTGTGAAGGAGGGTCTGTTGCTGAAGCAGACGAGCTCTTTCCAGAGATGGAAGAGGCGATACTTCAAGCTGCGGGGCAGAACGCTATATTATGCCAAGGATGCCAAGGTATGCTGGGGAGGGGACTTCCAGCATGCTCAGCTCTGTGGGCTGAAGCCTGCAAGCCCAGGGGAGGAGTCTGAAATCCCTGCCTGGGGTAGACTGGGGCTCCGATTTCTCCCCCACAGTCCCTGATCTTTGACGAGGTGGACCTGTCTGATGCCAGCGTGGCCGAGACCAGTACCAAGAACATCAACAACAGTTTCACGGTGAGGGAGGTGTGGGGGTGCCTGGCATGTCCCTCCACCTCAGCGCCTCATGGGGAGGCACCCCAGCCCCTTCCCTCCCCACAGAGCTGTGAGACACCCCACTGTGTGCCAGGCTTTGCTGGGTGCTGCTCTCCTGGGGGCTGGCTGGCCATGGGGTGGCCTTTCAAGGGGATACGGGGATGGTGGTTGTTACAGGTGATTACACCATTCCGGAAGCTCATCCTATGTGCGGAGAACCGTAAGGAGATGGAGGACTGGATCGGTGCCCTGAAATCTGTCCAGAAGTGGGAGATCCATGAGGTGATGTGGGTGGGGGCTGTGAGTCAGTGGGTACCGCTCCGGAGCCAGTGGTGCCTTTGGCTGCTGGAGAGGAGCTGCTACCCTCGGCACAGTGTGTGGGGAGGGCAGGAGCCAGGAGTAGGGCCAGGGGGGCCTTGTGGGGGGGAGTAGGAGGGTGGGATGCCATCTGGGGGTCCCAGGGGACTGACGGGGCAGGGCCTGTGCCTCCCAACAGACCACGCAGTTCAACATGGAGCATTTCTCAGGCATGCACAACTGGTACGCCTGCTCCCATGCCCGCCCCACCTTCTGCAATGTGTGCCGTGAAGCCCTGCCCGGGGTCACCTCCCACGGCCTCTCCTGCGAAGGTCAGTGCCAGGATCTGGCTGAGGGTTGGGCTGGGGGATGCTCTCCCCAGCTGGCTCGGAGCAGGAGAGATGCGGGGTGATGCCCACCGGTTGCCAGGACAGCAGTGTCATTGGTGGCGGAGGGGCAGGGGACCAGGGCTGTGCATCCCATGGGGACCATCCCTGCTCCCCCCCACACAGTCTGCAAGTTCAAGGCACACAAGCGCTGCGCCGTCAGAGCCACCAACAACTGCAAGTGGACAACCCTGGCCTCCATCGGGACTGAAATAATTGAGGATGAGGATGGGGTAAGCAGGGAAGTCTCTGCAGGGGGGACCCTGGCGGGACAGAGCCACCAGCAGAGCTGGCCTTGCTGTCCCCAAGCTGGGAGCAGGGCCGGGTAGGGGGTGGGAGTGCGTGTCCTGGCACCCAGCTGTCCCCTGCACTCTTTGGCCTCCAGGCTTGGCTCTGCAGGGACATGGCCGGGGGACACCTCCTCTGCCACCCGGCATCAGGATCCCTTATTGCCCTCCAAGTGAGGCCACCCCCAAACATTCCCTGGGGACACCCCTGCCCTGCCCCATGCGCTGGCAGCTGCAAGGGGCCAGGAAGGCACAGGAGGGGTCCCAGGGCTGCCTTGCTCTGCTGTGGGGCATCGTCTCCTGCCCAACCCTTCCATGGTGCCTGGGGAAGGGGGTGGCCTGTGCTTCTTTCCCCCTAGACGTGGGGGGGTGGCAGGGATGATGTGCCTTTGGTGACTGCCCCTCTCCACAGGTGGCCATGCCCCACCAGTGGCTGGAAGGGAACCTGCCTGTCAGTGCCCGCTGCGCTGTCTGCGACCGCACCTGTGGCAGCGTCCGGAGGCTGCAGGACTGGCGGTGCCTCTGGTGCAAGGCCATTGTAAGGATGTGTCCCTGTTCCCCTTCCCTGGCGCTGGCAGCACTGCCCTTCCTGGGTGAATTGCTGAGGAAACTGAGGCTGGGGGCTTTTGTGCTGCATCCCCAGCTTTGCTTATGCATGTGTCCCTGTGTCCCCAGGTTCACAGTGCCTGCAAGGAGCTCTTTGGCAAGAGATGCCCCCTGGGCCAGTACAAAGTGTCCATCATCCCGCCAACTGCCTTGAACAGCATTGATTCAGATGGTGAGTCATGGAAGGGAGAGGGCTGGGCTGTGGGTGGCAGGGATAGGCTGCTTGGGACAGGGCTCTGAGCTCTCTGAGCTCTTCTGCGGGCTTTGACTTGTGGCATTGTGCCTCCTTTCTCGAGGGGCAGCAGGAACAACACCATCAGTAGGCTCCAGAGTCAATGCCCCTCCCTGGGGCACCGTGGGTTGAAGGCTGCGTGTTGTCTTGTGCTGTGCCCCAGGGCTGCAGCTGTGCCATGCTTTGGAGCAGCACTTCTTTCCCACAGGTGGCTTCAGTTGCTCCTGCCAGGCTGCCTGCCATGGTGCCCCTCGTCATGGTCCCTTTCTGCTGGGGTCAGCGGTGCCAGCCTTGAGTCCTGGACATGGGGTGCCTGCCATTGCACCTTGCAGGGCTGGATGCAGTCCTTACTTGGGTTATTTCTCGTTTTTTTGGTAGTGCAGGGCACAGTTTCCCCCTGGTGTGGGTGGTTACGTGGTGCCGGTGGGAGAAGCAATGCACAGCCCGGGAGACCCTCCCACCCCATCTCCCTCGCCCTCTCTGGAGGGGCCCAGCTGGCCTCCGCTGAGCAAAATCTGTTCTCCTCCGGATATTTCTTTCCTCGTTCTTTACTAATTTTCACTGCTTGGCTCAGCCGGTGGCTCATCTGCTTCTTGTTACTCACGGGATGCTGTCAGGGTAACCATCACGCAGCTTCTCCTCCGCTCGTGGCTGCCTCCTGGTAGTGTCTTCTGCTCTGTCCCAGCTAACCCAGACTGGAGCGGCGGTGGGGCTGGTGACTGTGACCACAGCCGAGCCCATCTGGGCTTCCTGAGGGGAGCAGCCTGGCAAGGCCACAGCCCCCTCCTCCTGCCACACTGTCCCCGCACAGACGGGTGCCGGTGGCAGCGGGCTCTTCTATGGCAGCCCACGCTCTGACTCAGCAGCCCCCAGTGTTTTACTTTGCCGATCAGCTCCTCCGGGCTGGGAGTGGAGACAGAGCGATGCTGGGAGATGGTGGGCTGTGGGGATGCTGCTCCCCGTGTGGTGGAGGCACCAGGGCTCCCGGTCACCCCGCAGGGGGCTCTGGGGCAATGGCTGGGGCTGATGCTTCCCCTGCTGCAGCATTGCTGGGTGTGCCAAGGGAAGGAGCCAGTGGGCACCAGCCCATGGCCTGTGGCCCGGGATGGCCAATATATGCCTGAGGTGGGTGTGGGCTGTGGGCCAGCTATCAATCCTCCTCTTGCCTGGACACATTGCATTCCCCATCTCATTTCTTTAAAAGCTTGGTGCTGGCTGCCAAGCCTTCCGAGCCTTCTGCATCATTCGCACCCACCAGCCAGAGCCCTGGCAGGAGCAGGCGGCAAAACTGGGGAGTGACAGTACAGCCCCCCGGGGCTGCGGCTGGTCCCCTGTGGCCACCTCTGGGCAATCCCTGGTGGGAGTGTGCCCCATTCCTGTGTGGTTTGTCCTGGTTGGTCCTAGCTGTGCTGTTGGCACAGCAAGGAACGGACACTCCTGTGTGCCCACCACCTTTTGGAGTGGCAGCTGGGAGGACGGGTCAGCTCAGTGACACGCTTTGTGCCTTCAGGGACCGTGATGGAGCAGGAACCTAAATTGGATCTGCCCTTGTGCTAGTGTTGCCCATGGCCACCCCACCCCGTCATCACTCCTATCTCTGACTCTTCTTCCCACCTCTCTCCATGCCCCGGGCACCTAATCACTGTCCCTCCTGCCTGGCACACTCAGGGTGTCCACATGGCCCCTGCTCGCCTAAGGTGTCTCCATTGGTGTCTTTCGGGGGGGTGGGAGCCAGGGTGGGGAGCTCACACACTTGGTTTCCCTGCAGGTTTCTGGAAGGCCACCTGCCCCTCGACCTGCTCCAGCCCTCTCCTGGCCTTTGTCAACTCCAAGAGCGGGGACAACCAGGGTGTCAAGTTCCTGCGCAAGTTCAAGCAATTCCTCAACCCGGCCCAAGTCTTTGACCTCATGAATGGGGGCCCGCATCTGGGGTAAGCACTGGCCCGTGCACCGGGGTGGTCCCACCAGGATCCCAGTGCAGCCCCCAGACCCTCTTTCCTGTCCTACCCCTACAGGCTGCGCCTCTTCCAGAAGTTCTCCACCTTCCGTATCCTGGTGTGCGGGGGGGATGGCAGTGTGGGTTGGGTGCTCTCTGAGATCGATGCCCTTGGTCTCCACAAGCAAGTGAGTGCGTGCTGGGCATCTCTGATGCTGGCTGGCAGCGTCCCCAGCACTGTAGCATGCAGCCCCCGCCCTGTCCCCAGGTTGCTATGAGCAACGGGCATGGTGGATTTGTGGGTGTCATGGGTGCCCTGGGGGGCTGTGCTGAGCCCCCCACCCTTGTCCTTCTCCCGCAGTGCCAGCTGGGTGTCCTGCCCCTGGGGACAGGCAATGACCTGGCGCGAGTGCTGGGCTGGGGCAGCCTGTGTGATGATGACACACAGCTGCTGCAGATCCTGGAGAAGCTGGAAAGGGCCACCACCAAGATGCTGGACCGGTGAGCGTGGAACTCTGCTCCCCCGCCACCACCACGGCACCTCTCAGGCAGCCTGTCCCTGTCCCCTGCCTGTCTGTCCCTGTGCTGGGGTGCCAGGAGGTGGTGGCAGCTGTGGTCTCTGCTTGGCAGGTGGAGTGTGCTGACCTATGAGGCCCCCAAGCAGTCCCCCCCGGCCCTGAAGGAGGAGGAGAATGGGGACTCCAACATCCAGGTGGGCACTGTTGGGGACCAAGAGCTTGAGATGAGGAAGGACAGGCCCGGGGGCAAGTCCTTGTTCACCCCATTAGCTGGTTTAGGGACATGCAGGGTGGTATCGAACAGCGGGAGGTCGTGCCGGGGGTCCCTGGGGACTGGGGTTGCATGGGGCTTGTTAGTTGGATGAGTGGGATGAAATTAGTCTGGCAGGTCTCAGCCTGGCATGTGCACTCGGGAGCTACTGACAGGCCATTTTGGACTCTTCTGTGTGCTCCCCTCAAACCCTTGCCTCAGTTTCTCTCCTGCCATGGCTGAACATCCCCTCTGCCTGGTGGTGTGGGCATGGCTGCGCTCAGGGCTGGAGGAGCAGATCAAGCAGGACTGTTCATCCCCAGGCCAGGGCTGGCTGGGCAAGGCTCCATCCTGGATCAGGGCGCGTGGTGTGGTGTCTGGCTCCAGCTGTCCTTTCCTGTCCCCCCAGGCTCAGATCTCCCACTATGCTGACTCTGTTGCCTTCCACCTGGCCAAGATCCTGGAGTCAGACAAGCACTCAGTGGTGATCTCATCTGCAAAGTAAGGAGGGTGCTGGCCACAGGGGTGCTGGAGCCCTTCTGCTCTGGGGTGCTGAGCCCCGCCAGGCCAGGCTGTCCCCTGTCTGGACACCAGCGGCTGCGGGCTGTGCTGGTGGCTGGCAGACAACCCCAGCACTGGCACTGCGGTGTGGTGCAGGGGTTACCCCAGCAGCCCCCTGGCAGTCGTGCCGTGCCCCTCTCCATCCTCGTGCTGCTTCCCTCGGCAGGTTCCTCTGTGGCACCGTCAATGACTTTGTGGCTGAAGTTGGCCGGGCTTACAAGAGGGCAACGGAGAACAAGCAGGAGGCCGAGCTGATGGCGCGGAAGGTGGGCTGCAGGGGGGCTGGGGCGTGCGGGGTGCCCCAGAAAGGTCTGCTCTGGGGGCATGGGCATGCACAGGGATGTGCTATGCTTGTGGTACCCAGGCCCTTGGATGCCCAGGGAAGCTGTGGGCACCCAGGGCTGAACGTGGTGGCTGTTCTGCAGTGTGCCATGCTGAATGAGAAGCTGGACTCACTGGTGCGGGAGCTGAATGAGGAGGCTCAGGCTATCGTGGTCCCTGAGGGAATGGTGCAGGCCACCCCTGCCGACACCAAGGACCAGGAAAAAGGCGGCAGCTTCAACCCCAGCCCAGTGCCTCGCATTTTCAAATCCAAGGAGCAGTTGATGCTGCGGGCGAACAGCCTGAAGAAAGCCCTGCGGCAAATCATCGAGCAGGCGGAGAAAGGTGAGGAGGTGGTGGGGGCTGGCAGCTCTTGTGGCACTGCAGCAACCTGGCACGGGCTGCGGGCCACCACAGCTTGTGCTGGACCCGTGCCTTGGTTTCCCCCTCTGAATGATGCCCTCTGGCCAGCAGTAGTGCTGTGCGGTCCAGAGGCATTAGCCCTTCTCTGATGCTTGGTGTGGCTGCGGGAGGTCCCCAACAAAAGGCACAGGTCCCACCCTGGTCCCTTCCTGGCATGAGTCCACAGGGCTGACCCAGGGAGGAGGCACAGGGCTATGGGGCTGCCCAGGACATGTTGTCATGACCCTCTTTGCATCTAGCTGTGGATGAGCAGAACAAGCAGACCCAAGCCTACCGGGGCAGCGCAGGCCCCAGCAGGAAGGACAGCTCAGAAGAGCTCACCAAGGAGGAGGAGAGGATCAGTAAGATGGCAGTGGGGCACATGGCTTTTTCGGGGGACATGGAGGTATGCTGTGGGATGGGCTCAGGGTAAGAGCCAGTTCAGCAGCTGCCTCCTCTTCCTTCTGGCCAGGCTCCCGAAGGGAGACAGTGACCTCCGCATCTTCCTCCATCATCCTGGACCGGCCAGACACCTTTGGCAGCTTGCAGTTCCCTGAAGACCCCAGTGCCCTGTAAGTCTGAGGTCCTGCTCATGCTGGGGCCCCTGGCCCATCCTTGTGGCGGAGCGGGAGCAAAGCTGGGACCATGATGCCTCTTAGAGATTGCGTCTGGGGCATCCTCTGCCCACCAGTGCGGTATCCCTTGTGCCTAGCCCTTCCTGGCCTGGCCATGCTGGGGAAGCTGCCATGTGCCTGGTGCTGCCAGCCCGTTGGCAAGCACCATACTCACACTGGGGGCTGGGGGCTCCCCCCACCCAGTACAGGCAGGTCCTGGGTGTGCCATGGGTGTCCCACCATGAGGACTGAACTGAGGGGGGCTCCAGCCAGCCCCACTGGTTTCCCAGTGGCAGCCCTTCCAGGAGCTCATGACATGGCTCCGGCATGTTTTGTGCCCCATCCCCAGTGCCAGTCTTGTGGTTGTCCACGTGCAGCTGCCTCCCAATGCGCCCACCCTCTCTGGTGCTTTCAGACTCTTCTCAGAGAAATGCGTCATGAATAACTACTTCGGCATCGGCCTGGATGCAAAGATCTCCCTGGAGTTCAACAACAAACGGGACGAGCACCCCAAGAAGTGCAGGTTGGCTGAACGGCCACCCCCAGGTTCCCCCAGGAAAACATGCTGCCCCTGCAGCTCTATGATGCCTGTGCCACGATGCCAGGAGCCGTGTGCTGGGCTTGGGGCTGCTGTGCCTGGCTGGGGACCTGCAAGGGTGGGGGAGTTTCCACCTGCACCCGGTGCTGGAGTGAGCACTCCTGGGTGGGCTGACACCCTTGGGAAGGGGGAGGGCTGCTGTGAGGCTGCTGATGACCCCCGGGTGTGTAAGCAGGCACAGCAGGGCTTGGTGGGGTTTATCCGCACCTGGATAGAGGAGAAGTGGTGTGCTGGCATGGAAGGGTGCATGTGTGGGTGTCACATGCTGCAGCCCCCATCTCCCACCAGGCAGTGGGTACCCCCTGATTGGGGAGTGGGGAAAGTGTGTGTGGGGGCAGAGGGCGGGCGGGCCAGGGGCGCAGGGCTGGTCTAGGCCGGCTGGTTCAGCCCTGGGCAGGCAGGGGGGAGCCCACAGCCTCTCTCACTCACCTCAACCTCCCTGCAGCAGCCGCACCAAGAACATGATGTGGTACGGGGTACTGGGCACCAAGGAGCTCCTGCAGCGTACCTACAAGAACCTGGAGCAGCGGGTGCAGCTGGAGGTAGGGGGCTGTGGGGAAGAGGGATGAGGAGGGGAGGGGGGCAGCGGCGTGGCAGCCTCCCAGGCTCAGCCCTCTCTTGCAGTGCGATGGGGTGCCCATCTCGCTGCCCAGCCTCCAGGGCATTGCTGTCCTCAACATCCCCAGCTACGCTGGTGGCATCAACTTCTGGGGAGGCACCAAGGAAGACAATGTGAGTGCCAGCGCCATGAGGTGGGGAAAGGGGGCATGATGTCCTTCCCATGGTCCCAGGGAACCTGGGATCCCTCGGGCAGCGGTCTGGGGTCCCAAAATGAGCCCAGTTTGGGGGTCTCACTGGTGCTCTACAGAACTTTGGGGCTCCATCCTTCGATGACAAGAAGCTGGAGGTGGTTGCCGTCTTTGGCAGCATCCAGATGGCTGTGTCACGGGTCATCAACCTCCAGCACCATCGCATCGCACAGGTAGGGGCAAGGGACCCTGTGTGGCACCAGAAAGCTTATGGGGCACCAGTGGAACCTGGGGCAGTGCAGCCCAGCGGGGCTCTGGGCTGGCACTGGCTTGGTGCTGGGAGGCTTTCCAGACCTGGCACAGTGCCTGAAGCCACATGTAGTACCAGCCATGATGCTAATGCCAGGGCCACTGGCCCCTAGTGCCGCGTGGTGAAGATCACCATCCGGGGGGACGAGGGCGTCCCTGTGCAGGTGGACGGAGAAGCCTGGGTCCAGCCACCCGGCATCATCAAGATCCAGCACAAGAACCGAGCCCAGATGCTGACAAGGGACCGGGTGAGCATGGGGCTGTGCAGCCCGAGCAGTGTGTCCATGCTGGGACACGGAGACCTGCAACAGGCTGAGTGGGGCCATCTCTATCCCCCACAGGCATTTGAAAGCACCCTCAAGTCCTGGGAAGACAAACAGAAGGGGGAGAGCTACCGAGCAGCCACCCGACCACGGCTCAGCTCCCAGCAATCCATGGAGTACCTGACCGAGGAGGAGAACAGCCTTTTGCAGCAAGTCTCACGGGTTGCTGAGACCCTCATTGCCAGGTCCGACTGTGGGATGTGGTGGGCATTGCAGGGGGGGACCTTCACTGTGGCCCACCTGAGTTTCCAGGGCTCTCCTAGTCCCATCCAGCCCCGAGGATCCCCAGCATCTCTCTCCTCTTGCCTGCAGGATCCACGAGGCAGCCAAGGCTCACAAAGCTGTGGAGCAGGAGCTGGCACATGCTGTTAACACCAGCTCCTTGGCACTCAGCGAAGCCCTCTCCAACAAATCAGCTGGCATCTCAGAGGTGAGCCAGGGCTGGGGGGGGGTAATGCTACCTGCACCTGGCCACCCCATAGCCCCGCCACTTGAGGGGTCACCCCTCCACGGCCCACAGTTTCTCAGCAGGAACGTGGCTGTGGAGGTGGTGCTGAGCATCAAGGAGCTGTATGCTGAGACCAGGGCGTTTCTGGAAGGGAAGGCGGTGAGTGGGGGGGGCTGGAGAGCACCCCAAGACCCTCACGAGAAGAGACCATACCCCCAGCTGCCACCTCTAGGGGTGGCAGTAGGGCTGGGCACGGTCTCTGTCCCCTCCAGCTGGACTCGCCGCAGGAGGAGGAGGCACTGCATGGCCCCCTGAGTGTGCTGGGTCAGGAGCTGCAGAGGCTGCTGGACATCCATTGGTTGGCACCCATTGCCCACCCTGCTGAAGAGGTGGGTGCCCAGGGCCTGCTGGCAGGGGCATATAGACCACTACGTGCCCCCACCACCCCACTCAGCCTGGCTTCTCATAGGAAAGTGCCGGCAGTGCCAACAAGGGCAGCTTCAAGCTTCGCCTCAACATCCCCAAGCCTAGGAAGGACAAGGACAAGGACAAGGACAAGGTGCAAAAGCAGAAGACCAACAGCGCACTCCCAGGTAAAGTGGGGCGCACACTAGGGAGGGGGATGGCCATTGGCCTTTAGTTCTGGGAATGCTGTGGAGGGACCCTTTTGGAAGGGGGGACAAGGCATGTCCTGGCTGTCTGGGGATGTCACCTTTGTCACCAACAGCCCCATAGAGCTTAATTCTTCTGCTAATGGATATGCAGAGCCCCCCAGCCCTCTAATTCCATCTCAGGGGAGAAAGGGGCTGTGGGTAAGTCCCTGTCTCAGGGATGGGGGTCTTGGTGATAGGGAGAAGCTCAGATGCTCTGCAAGTAAGCTGAGGGGAGGAGAAGCCTCTCCAGCCTGAGCCTGCTGCGGGTCTGGCACTGATGGAGCCGGGGGTGGGAGGTGGGGTGCTGGCTGCAGCCCCTGCAGCTGCCCGCCCTGCTGTCTCCGACTGCCTCAGTCCACCTCTATGGTTTTCCTCCCTGCCAGCGGACAAGTGGGGCTCCGAGGAGGTGGCAGCTTGGCTGGAAGCGCTTGGTTTAGGGGAGTACAGAGATATTTTTGTCCGGCATGACATCCAGGGCTCTGAGTTGATCCTGCTGGAGAGGAGAGATCTGAAGGTACAGCCCTCCTTGTGCCCCACAAGGGACCCCCAGCCCTAGGGACTATGGTGTACTCCATCCTTCCTGGGGGGAGAAGGCAGGTGCTGACCCTGCATCTGCCCCCATCCCTGAGCTTGCACCCCTTGCATGCAGGGGAGGGGGCGGCCCTGGCTCCCTGGCTTGCAAGGCTTTTTGTCCCTGCCTGAAGCAGGATCAACAGCACCGTACCCTCTCCTGCACCCCAGCATGGCGATACGCTTGCAAGAGAACCCAGGGCTCCTGGCGCAGGCTGTGCTTAGGCAGAGAGAGCACGAGGAGCCACATCCCCCCTGCCCCTGCCCCACTTGCTGCTAGGGACAGCCAAGGGCTGGCCTCTTGCCACACCTGAGCTCCCCTCTCCTCCCTGCAGGACTTAGGGATCACCAAGGTGGGCCACATGAAGAGAATCCTCCAGGCCATTAAAGAGCTCAGCAGCCCGCCGTAGACTGGGTGCTGCCCCCCAAAACAGGGGCAGGCAGAGGGGCTCACAGTCCCCACTGTGCCCCATATGTGTGTGGAGAGCCCCTGCTTGCCTCGCTTTGTCTGTTGTCCCCCAGTGTCCCTGGAGCTGCTGCTGTTTCCCAACCCTGTGGGGCTGGAGAGACTAAAGCAGAGGTCTAGCCCTTTAGGCAACATGGTCCAGCCCCAGCAGGGTCACGACAGGAGCTTGGGCTGACATGTGCGCGCCCAGGCTGGGCCCAAAGCAAAGATCCCCCTTTCACACCTGGGTATTTAAGCTGTGTAAATATTGGACGAAAAGATACTCATTGCTGCTGCTTGTGTAGTGTCATTACTTAAGGGAAGGGGAGGGGGGCAGGGACCTGGCCCCTTCCAGCCTTCACCCCTCTTCTTGCCCCCCATCCTGCAAACCACCCCCATTCACCCTCTGCCCCAACACAGCAAAGGGAACCACAGCTCCAGGGCTCAGCGTGGTCTCCACCACCATCCCCTACCCCAGCAGCCACCACCAGCACATAAGACAAACATAACATTTTATTAACAATGCTACATGACTTTTTTTTTTTTCCCCTCAGTTAAAATTGCTATGATTTATGTACATAGTGCTCCCCTGCCAGAGAGCATCCAGCTATTTACAGGCTATTTACAGAAATGAGGCTAGCAGCTCTTCAGTATCTCCTCCAGCTTGAGCATGTCCATGGGGGTGACTTTGGCAACTTCAAAGAAAACCCTAGAAGGAATTATGTTGGCTTAGAGCTCAGCCACGGCTCCAACAGCCACCAGTGCCCCCCAGCTCTCTGCAGCACCCAAGGGTGCACACTGGTGGTGCCACCCTCTGCAGAGGGGACAGGCACAAGGCAGAGCCCCTGACCCTCACCTGTGTGAGTACTTGGTGCGCACAGCCTTCAGTTTGTCACGGGGCTGGTATGTCAGCAGGAAATTCAGCCTCTTCACCAGGGGATGCAGGTCCTGGGAGCGGTACCCACTGTAGTACTCCAGTGTGGGGGTCTGCAGAGGGACAACAGGGTTGAGTTGGATCCTCTTAGTGACAGTACAGCCATCATCTTTGCTCTCCAGCCCCCCAAATCTGTTCATAGCTGTATTGCCTCCACACTCCAGTCCTTCCACTCCTGCACCCCCCCTTGCTGACTCCCAGTGTGTCTTGGGGAGACAGGGGTTTGTGCAGGCACTTACCCAGCCACCAAGGTTCTTCATGGTGAGTGCCAGCAGCAGGCAGCTGGCAGCCAGCTTAGAGGGGCTCTCTCGGGCATAGTCGTACTCCTGCAGGGTCATCTCGCAGAGGAATCGGGCAAGCGTCAGAGTCTCCATGGTGGCACGGGCACACTGCATCCAGGCAGGCAGAGAAAGGCTCAGCCTTTTGAGCAACACTGCCCTTCTCTTCCCTCTCCCCAACCTTTTCAGTATCTAGAATGCTGCCCCTAGGGCACAGGACATACATCCCACACCCCCAGCCTGCCACAGACCTGCATCTTCACCCCTCAGCCCTGTAGCGGGGGGCCTGGCCAAACCCTCCTTGATGCCAGCTGGGAGCACAGGGCCCGAGGGATGCTAAGGCCACCCCAGGGAGCCAACACAAGGAGGTGGCCTGCAGGCACCTTGCCACCAGCCTGCCCACCTGCTGTGCCCACCTTGGCAAAGCGTCGCAGAAACCGGTAGGCAATGGGGATGTTGATGTCAAACTTGAGGGTGCTAAGAATGCTTATCTCCATAGCAATGAGCTCCTCCCGCTTGTAAGCATCATCACAGATGTAGAGGAAGTCATCCACGCACGGTGGGCATCGCTCCTGTTGGGACACAACTACTCAGCACCTTAACAGGGACTCATCCTGGCAACACCCAGGAAAGGTCACCAGTCTGCTCATGCCCTGCTAGACCCCAAAACGGCTGTTACAACATCCAGTAGAGCTCACGTGCCTATTTTTGCCCCAACCCTTGGTTCTAACGCCAAGCTTTGCTTTCATGAGGTGAGCTCAGGTGTCCCGGTAGCCTCTGCAGAGCAGAGCCAGGTCTTCAGTGACACCAGGAGACAGGATCCAGCCCACTGGGACATCATACCCAGCCCTTGGGATTGGGGAGGTAACACGAGGACAGAAAGACGTACTGCCCCAGTGGCTTGGCACTGTGGGGACCTGACCTTCTCTAACAACTCATGGGGACCAGTGAGGCACATCTCACTCTACTCCAGCACCCCCAGACAGAGCATAATGAGTCACCTCAAATTTGGAAGCGATGAGGATGGCAGTGGAGCCGATGAGCTGCAGCTTGTCCCTCATGCTCACCACCTCCACCAGGTAGTGGTCCACCAGCTTTACAGCCAGGTACAGTGTCTCATGGTTCAGCTCGAAGTTCTCCTGTATGGGTGTGGGGAGGGGGACAGGAGCAGGTGTTAAGCAGAAGCTAAACTCACTTGGCCCTCCCCAAGATCCCCTCAACAGAGGCCAGAGGTGCCCATGGGGCCAGACTTGGAGCGAGGGATGCGAGCTCACCCCCAGCCTGGGGAGGAGGGGGGGTGAGCTCTGCACTGGGGACACTGTACTAGGGTCCCTCATGCCAAAGGCTCTAAAGACCATGGCCCTCCCAATGCCCACCTACCTGCACCTCCACCATCCAGTCCACCAGGATGGCACGCATGTCCCCGCTGATGTCTGGCTGCTTCTTCATGTAGTCAGGGAGCACGAATTTCTCCTGACAAGGTACCAGCTGTCAGGAACTCACCAGACACCACCACTGTCAAATGAGCCCCCTCCCACCCCATGCACAACCACCCCTGCCCCAG
>VXBJ01004931.1:0-38764 GCA_013400055.1 Nycticryphes semicollaris
ACGCCTCCTGCAGGCAACACTCTTATATCACCAGAAACTTAGAAAAAGAACTTTAAAAAATCCTGTTTCTGCTCCTTATTTTTCTAAGTGTTGGAGGCAGCAAGAGTGAAACATATATACCTGATGTTCATAGAATAATAGAGTGTTTTAGTTTAGGAAGGATGTTTGGAGATTGCTTGGTTCAAAATCCTAATCCGACCAGTGTCAGCTAAAGCAGGTTACCAAGGTCAGTGTCCAGTCAGACTTCCAATATGTCCAAGGATGGAGACTCCTTAAGTGCTCCAGGTAACTTCCTCTAGGGTTCAATTGCTTTCACTGCAAAAAAGAGGTAAAGAGGTTCCACGTGTTTAAATTAAATTCCTTGCATTTCAGCTTGTGCTCATTACCTCTTGTTCTGTCACAACACCACTTAGAAGTCTGCCTTGAAAAATATTACATAACTATATCAATATTTTATATATATATACATACACTTCTTGAAAGTATAATAGAATTTATGAATAATGTTTAAAAAATTCATTTTAAGCACTTGTGAAATTGGTAGTGTCAATGTTTAACTGTGTTTTATCACTACATATTAAATGTTAAAAGTGCAATATAATCTATTATTCTCCTGTAATTTAAAGCTTTTCTATTCTTTAATATGAAACTAAATTTATTGTTTTCAGAAACTTCCCATGCTATATCATCTGAAATAGGTAACATTTTTAACTTTATCTTTTCAAAATGTCAATAAAAACAGAGATGATGATAGTATAATATTCTTTTTGAAAGAAAGTTCCTTTCCATGACACTTTATTTTTTTTTATCTGAAAAGATCACCAGTTATATCAAAGTGAAGCAAAATTAAAATATGTGTTAATCAGGCATGTTTTCATATAACATCTTCTTTAACAAAGTCTGACAAGCTTCCTATAAGAGAATTTTGCTGAAGACAAGATATATTCCACATATTTATTTTTCACTGCTCCTGTTGTATTCAGTAAAGATGCCAGTCTTAAAATTAAAACCAGGCCTAATTGCATGTCTAATAGCGTGCTTCACATGCTGCATTATTAGACCATGTGATGAGTTGACCACAGGTAGAAGCTAAGCCTTGAACAGCTTCTCACTTATATACACACCACTGGGATGGGAGGAAGAACAGGAAGAGCATGTGAGAAAACTTTTGATTCAAGATAAAGATGGTTTAATAAGTGATTTATATGATGATTTAATAAGCAAGGCAAGACAAGCAGAGAAAGGCAAGGCAAAATGGCTGGTAGGGTCAAGGGAGCAGATTGAGAAACAGAGAAGGCCTTCAGGTTGTGCAAGCACTGTGCAGCAATAGCTAAAATGTTGGTGTGTTATCAATACTATTTTTGTCACAAATCCAGAACATAGCACCATAGTGCTGCTATGAAGAAAATCAATGCCATTGCAGCAGACATTTCTAGGCTTTCCTAGATAACTATAAAAAAGGTAAAATATACTAATACACTCTTCCTGGCTTGCCTTCTCAATTGTGCTAAGTGTTCTTTATGATATTGTTACAGATTAATAGTGTGCGTATCCAAACATGAGTAATCTTTTTCCTTGCTTGTCACCTTTTAAGAGCATCCTTCCTTGCTTATTCTTCTGGCAACTTTATTATTAAACAATAAATAGGAAAGGTTTCTCTCTTTTAACATTATCAACAAATACCAGCTGAAAAGTACTACATTTCATTGTGTACTTGAAGCTGTTTTCTCTACTTGTTGCAAGCATGTAATAATCATTTTTCTCAACGAATATTTGGGTTTTGAAAGTTAGTCCAAAATCAGCAGGTATTGGTATTCATTCTTTTCTTTGATAGTCATTTAACTGATGTGAAAGCTTTTTATAACCCTTAATACGATCATGAAAAACTGAGATAGGAGCTATTTTCCTGTGTGTGACACAGACTAGTAACTTTTAAATTTATGAAAAGATACTAATTGATCGCCAAGACTACGTGTCTGTCATTCTCTTTCACAGAGGACATAAACACATTGATATTAAATGCTCTACAATCTTTAAAACAGTTCGGTGTTCGGTGATAGATTTTTTATTTTTTTTTTTTTTACTTCCTGGATAAATTAGGTTGCTAATGATTTCAAACAGATTTGAAGCCAGTGATCCTCTTTTGTGTACTTTGGGCAGAAGGCTTATACAGTTTCCAGGGGAACAACAGTCTTAGTGTGAAAGTCAAAAGCCTGAGGCATAAGTATGGAAATTAAAATCTTGCATTAAGAATAAAAAAGGTGACTAATTACCCTTGACTTTTAAATACAGAGAACAGGTCAACAAAAACTGTAAGCCTCTACGACAGCGAACAAACTTCTAACAAAACTTGTCACAGTTTATTTTTCTGAAAATATTTTTTTCTTTTTTTTTATTTCTATAAAAAGCATGTTTGTGACATTAAATGCTAGTTAGCAGCGTTCCTGAGACATGACTGACTTGTTTTTTTAAGTTAACTTTTAATATCTATTTCCAATTATTTTTTTTTCCTAGTCTATGATTATATTGCTGTGAAACTCATTTACACAGCTTTTCACACAGGGCTGACAACAGTAGTTGGAAGCAGAGATTACTGACCCGCTTAACATTAAAAAAGAGAAAGTATTTACCAAATGTGTTGCCATTGTGATCCCCAGGTGCATCACTTACATAGCTGAAAGCTACAGAAAAATTTGAATACTTACACTATGGGGCAAAGCTGGATTTAATATAATTGAGTATGGGTAGGCAGGCAGCTGTCATGGAACATTTCTACTGTTCAAATGGCCTTAGCCACAGACTTAATTTGTCAATAGGTCCACTCTCCAGCCTCAGGAATGTTAGATCTAGAACTCTTTCTTTAAAAATTTTATTTTTCTGTGATAAAACTGACATGCCAGTTTGTGATTATTTTACAAGAGAAAAGTGAAAGATTAAAAAAGCACTCCAGTGATGGGAATAAGACTGTATTGTCCCTCTTGCTCACAAGTACATGATAAATCAGGAATTTTGCATTTATGCAGGTTGATTCCACTTTATTAGGGAAATAGTTAATTTTGTTAACATCCTTAATTGCTTTATCTTCCTTTTAATCTTTAAGGTAGCATAAATTTGATTTCCCATTTATTTAACTATTCTATAATGCAAACAACTCAGTATCTCTTAAACACTACCTGCCTATTTAGTAGATTTTTAACTGTTACTGGTACATCTGCAGGATCATATTTCTCAGCTTTTAAATTTTAGACTTCTCCAAATTTGCAATTTTAAATTGGCAGCCTTTACATTTTTCTAATGTATAATGCTCACAGTACCTGTCTTTATTGATTTAACCCATTACAACTAATTTAATACAATTCCAAACTGTGTGGCAAGAGTCTGAAACTTCAAAGCTGTTCTGTTCTTTTTCCTTTTCTTTCTTTCCTTAGTTGTATATTCACATATTCCTTCGGTAAATGTGGGATCACGTAATAAGAGAAAACTATGTGTTTTTCTCTTTCTTGCTATGTATTATTTTTATCATCAGAATATAGAAATGCTATGCTTTATGACATAAAGAATCAAATACCACATTTTATTCATCTTCAACGATGAACTTAGACATGCATTTTTCAGTATTTTTCCTGTATTAAAATTACAATCTAAAGTGGCATTTCTTCTTGCTGGATCATGGACTTTTTCTATCCATCTTTCCTATGTACATTATGACATGAAATAAAATAAAAAAAAAAAAAAATCTTTATACTGCATATCCTAGTAGGATGCTCCTCAACATTTCTGGGTTCATTTTAGTATGCACCACCACAAACTCTTCATTTTTTAACTTTGAATTTTCCATTCCTTCATGTAGTTTTCAGATCCATTCCATACATTCTTTCCATAAAGGGCAGTCTATTGAATGGGAAACAGGGTATAGGTGGGATTTTTCCAAATGTCATACAAGTGTCTTAATAAAAAAACATCTCAAGATTATGTTAAACTGATACTCAGGTATTTTTTATTTCATTCGTTGTTTCGAACATTAATCCTATAGCTAAAATTATATGCTCTTGTAACTATATGATCTCATCTTCAAAACATCCATGTATTAGGTAAGTTTAACTTAAAGTAACTTTGTGTTCATTTTTGACATTTCAATGTTACTGATGGCACCAGTGGTTACTTTCCATATCTTGTTCTTGTGCAATATCAGAATTTGTTCACCTGCTGGCTTCCTTTTCCATGATATTAAAGGCAATGTCATCTTTGCAATCCCTGTATTTCGTGTCAAGGATTTAAATGTCAACTCTGTCTCTAACTTCATATATTTAAGATTTATGGGGCTTTGTTGTATGTATTTTTGTTTGTTTGTTTAGAAGAATTTGGTTTTGTTTAGGTTTTATTTGCATTTCGGTTTGGGTTTTTTGGTGTGGATTTTGTTTTTTTTCTTGTGGTTTTTGTTTGGTTGGTTTTTTTGTGGTTCTTTGATTTGGTTTGCTTAGGTTTTGGTTTGGTTTGGTTTGGTTTGGTTTGTGGGTGGAGGTTTTTTGTTGTTTTGGGTTTTTTTTAATAGAAGTTTACAAGTTATCACAGTTGATCTTGGTCTGAAATCTCAGTATTGCTATTCAGGATTTTGCCTTTTTTTTCAGTCTCTCGTTTTTTCTATCAACAGCCATGAATTTATGAGGTATAAGTGTGGGGAAAGGGCAGGGGAGGAATTATTGGTGTTTATGAAGTACAATTCCATGGTAGTGGGCTATTCAGAGAATTTACTGTTGCAGTTCAGTTAGTCTTTACTCAACAAACATTATTTTTCAGATGTTTGTAAATTTTGCAGTTTACAACTAATTACTTATAAAAACTTATAAAAATCTTTCTTCCAAGACACCTAAAACCAGAACAATGGAAATAAAAACAAGCAAACAAATAAAGAAATAAGTAAGAAGATGTAATATTTCCTTATGGATAGCACAGTGCATCTTTTTCGGTAGCACAGAGGAAATCTGGCAGAAATATTTAACATTTATGTTAAATAAAGTATTGACTGGCTTGAAATGAAACACCCAGAACATGAAGTTTAAATGACTAAGCATGAAATGTCAAATGTAATTTTTTTGAACCAGCTAGACGTAATCATTGGCATGTAATGCTTAGGACTAAGATTTGTCATGTCTGCACTTTTAAAACATAGATTTCAAACAAGCTGTGAGTACTTAAGCTAACAGATATGTAACCAAACACCTGTGGTATGAGAGAATAATACTATCTGATTTTTTTCTTTATTTTTGTTTTCTTCTTTTTTTTTTTTTTTTCAAATTACCCTTTGCCATCAGAAGGGAAGAGTTTTATTGGTTATTCTCTACACATAAAACTGATTTTTCCGTAACGAGTTGTTCTAATCACTTGGAATGAAATCCCATTACCTCTTCAATTTCTATTATACCTTTGAAAATAGAACATAACGATCTATTACCGTAGGTGCAGATACATCTCAGATAATTTTTTATATTGAATGCACTTTAATATTTGCTGCTAAGCCAGCTGTGCTGTGCAAAGTGTTTTATTCAGAACTTCTGAAGCTGCTGTTATTAGAGTTCTACTTCATTATATTTATTATCAAACACCTTTTCAGAAATTAGCATGCTTTTTCTTTGAATGACATTGTGCTTATTGGAGCACAGCCTACATAGCCTTTCTGTCCATTCTTTTTCTTTTGTCAACATACATAGTCTTTAAAGTATACTGTAATACACATCTGTATACACCAATTTCAGTTATGTATTTTTATGTCCCAGAAACTTCCAAACAAAATGTTAACAGACTTAAAAACTTAAATGGCCTTTGAGATTATCTATATATACATACATACATATGAGTGTATGATATATATATATCTATATTTATATACACACAATATATGCATATAAACTCAAAAATGTATAATGTTTTGACAAATAATGTGTATTTTAGGACTTTTGTTAAAGGAGGGTTTTTTTAATATATATTTCCTATTCACTCTTGCTACAAAATATCTTGAAAAAATAGCCCTTAAAGAGAAGAATGTTTTAATATTTTTATCAGTTAAATAAATACCATTGAATTCAATATAAATAAGAAAAAAACTTATAGATAGGACATGATCAATGAATAAAGATCATAACTAAAAATATAGTGGGTTAAATGTATGATAAATGAAACTAAAACTATTTCAATATTTTATAATCATGTAATTAAATATTTAAACCTACACCATCTCCTGTGGTCAGAGGACCTCAACAGAAGAGCACCTTACTGGTTCTTTTAACAAAGAGGCAATGCTTTTACTAATTTCATTTATTTATTCCTGAAATAGTGTTCATAAGACATTTTAATGCTTTTTGTGGCCTGGGTTCATGTAGATTTTATGACCCTTCCTGGGATCTTCAAACAATCTCAGAATTGTTGTTCTTCTGTTCTCATTGAAGTAAACAATAAAAAAGATATCATTGTGGTACTTTTTGGGAATAGATTTCGGCTATGTTAAGTAGCATTGAATGTCATTATGATGTCCTTCTCTGACTCAGGAGTCATGAAAATAATTTCAGACTTGATGAAACAGTAGTACATCTGTGTTTGACTTTATGGAAAGTCCTGAAGGAAGGAAGGAAGGAAGGAAGGAAGGAAGGAAGGAAGGAAGGAAGGAAAGAAGGAAGGAAGGTGGAAAGAGAAAGAAAGGAAGAAAAAAGGAAAGAGAAAGGAAGGAAGGAAGATAAAGAGCAATTAAAAAAAAAGAAGAAATATATTCTTTCTATAGGTAGTGAACTCAGGATACTGTAATCATCAGCAGTAGCATTGATCCATTTTTCTACAGACCCTGATACTCTTATTTGTTTGTACAAATTCATGCATAGTTGATTTAACTGATGTGTTATTTTCTACTAGGCAAATATTCCATAATATTTGTAAATCATCATTGGTTTATTTCATTAGCTTCATTATCCAAGTAAGTATTAAGTTTTCATGTCTATCGTTATTGCCTTTCAAACCATGATGGTGTCAAAGGTTTTGGCTTCCCTTAGAATGCTTGAAAATTCCACTCCTTCAACAAGGAGGTGAAAACCTTCAGAAACCACAACATAAGTTCCCTGGTTCCCATGATGGTAACTGGCGAGTGATCTCCTTATCTTCACTCACAATCTTTTCAACTTATTTTCAACCCATCTTGCTGGGGAGGTGGAGTGATAGAGCAGCTTGGTGAGCAGACATCAGTCAGCCAAGATTAACCCAAATATATTCAAGTCATTTCACTTCAGACACCAAAAAACGTACCAAAGTTAATTTGCCTGTAGTTTGTATTCTGTACTGACAAATCAGTATGTTTTATGATTTCCATGTGAATCATAATTCTTTCTTCAAAAAGATAAATTGTTTGCTTTTTGTTTGTATTATACAATGTTTTTGTTTGTTGTTCTTTTCTGTTTCTTTTTTTTTTTTTAATCAGAGACTATTCAAAGGTTCCTCCATTCAAAGGTTGACAAAACAGTCCAAAAAGGACTGCTTTTATTTTTTGAAAAATTCTGTATTCTGCATTGCAGTTTAACAAAAACAAAGTCAGAAGTAGTTCTAACCTGTGAACAATACCTGACTATTTCCACTCTGTTATGATCCCTCTGTATTCTACTTCAAGTGATTTAGAACTACTTTATCAGAGTAGATAGAGGCGTAAAATCATCAGCTTTTATATAAATCCTGCGGTAACCAAATGAATGTAGCTTTCAATTTAATTATCAGTTGTGTATATCTATTTCTGCACATCATTTGCATCTGTTTTTACCATTCTAGTTCCTAAAGAGATATAAATTGGTCTAGCTGATGATTAAGTGTTTTGTACAACTTAGAAAATATAGAAGAAACAGTAATGATTTTCAGTCTCACAGGAAAAAAAAAAGTCTATTTCTCTGTGCTATTGCCATCCTGTAATACTACGTCTCATAAATCAAATGTTGTTAAAGGGGTGTTGCAGTGTATCTTTTATTGTCGAACACTTATGTGGAATATTTATTAATAATTTCACTTTGTATATGAAAAAAAAATGGGTAGTTTACTTGTACTTGTCTTTTCATTTTGACTCTACTCAGAATCTGTAGTTTTGTTTCTTTATATTAATCATGCAACACTTACTTGGGAGGTCATTTTTCCTAAATTCCTTGTAAAGAGCAAGATTTCTGACAGAGTGAGAATGAAAGGGGGAAAATCCTTGAGGGGAATTATAAGAGAGGGATATGACATAAACAAAATTATTCAACTTTTTACCTGTTGTGTAACAGTTGAATAGTTTCACCCAAAGATCATAAATAGTCTTTATGCTTCCTGGTTGTAGCTCTGAGTAAAGGCTGAAACATGCCATGAAAAATATACGTAAACTGTGTATATGTATCATCTGAAACAAATGGTTATGGCTACAGTTTATTTACCAAGTGGAGTCCCATCCTGGTGCCATGCAATTAGTACACTAGCACAGAGAGCATTTGAGATGTATTGCTAATTAATTGTTAATAACCTGCTGGGAACATAACCAAGACAGACCCTAAATTGCAAAGCTAGTTATCAGGAGAGCCAGAGAAAATGATTTAAAGGTTTTAATCAGAATTCTGCATACAGCTTTCTTCCTCTCTATGTAACATATGAATGTATCATACATTATCAAGAAAATTGTGTCTATAATGTGAATTTAATCTGAAAAGTTTTATATTACAAGTTCTGAGAAGCTCACCACACTTAGGACTATGCTCAGTAACCAAGAAAAACAATTATGTGTACATGTAGATAATTAACAATACACTTTAAGCAGAATTCATTGAAACAGTCAGAAACTCTTTCAGAAGGACACCGATAAGTGAGATCACTAAATTCTGTAGGGAGAAATAATGAGTTGATGATGACAACAACAAAGAATCAAAATAACTTTGAAATAATTTATAATTGTCTTTGAAGTTTAAGAATATGATCAGGGTAAGAAAAGAATTCTTCTCATGTATTTAAAACAACCACTAACCCTCAAAGTTTTGTTGTTGAAACATATTCTCATAGTTCTAATGCCTTTAATAGAAGAATAAAGTATCTGTAAAGAGCACCAGACATCCGTGACTGGAAGCACAGGATAATTATTACCTACAGAAATTCTTTTCAGGTAATAAGGTGGTTATAGCCCTTTGAACATGTCATTTTTGAAAAATGCAAGAACCAGCTCTAGGGGGGTAAAGAAATAATAGAATCGTTTGAAGGCAGTTGAGATCTGAGTTCTGGTCCTGCCAGGTATAATAAGATAATATGTGTAGGGAAGGAGAGCAGGCAGAGAGAAACAGAAAGAAAGAGAGAGGACAAAGAGTGAGAGAGAGAAGGAGCTTTCATAAGACAAACCCATGTTGAATGTCAAGTATTTTGAAAAAAAAAAAAAAATTGAAAGCCAAAACTTCATTTTTTTGAAAACTGAAATTTTAACTAATCTGACACTGCTGAGCATAGAGGGACACCCATTTTAAATGTTTTGGGTTTTTTCACCATGCTTTTATATGGTTGAATTTGGGTGAGAAAACTCTGGAAATAGCCCTTTCAGAAGTCCATGACACTGGCTAACCAAGAAATGTCCTAAGCAAGGAAGCAGAAAACCCAGTCCTTAACCATTAGCTAAGGACTTTTCATTTTAAACAAATTTAGAAAACTTGAAATTTTTTTGTTTAATAAACTGGAGAGCAGTGGAAGCTGGTCAGTCTGGAAATGGCCTATTAAGAGGTTCAGGTAGACCGTATGGAGAAAAGCTACATATTTAATTAAAAAAAGAGAGGTGCTCACAGTCACAAAAGCTGGACATTTAATTAATTCAAGAGAGGCCAGACAAAAAGGTTACTGGTCATCCAGCCACAAGATTTCATGAAACTGGCTTCTTGCCTAAAATTATTATAGACTGGTTCAATTAGCATTATCTATTACAAAACTGCTTTTTCATAACTTATATGCTCAGCTCTAAATGTCTCTGTTTAGTTTGACACTTTTCTATGTCAATATTTTCTGATACAATTAAAAAAAAAAAAACAAAAAAAAGAAAGTAAAAGAAATCATATTCTGTGCCTAAGAACAGATTTTACATTTTAGATTCTGTTACAACTTTCAGGTTCTTTAGCATTTCTTCCCACTTCCTCATTTTATCCACAGAAATTGTGGCTAAGTACTGTTAAAAAAAATACACATACACTCAGAATACCAAAGGAAGGAAAAACAAGGGATCCTAATTCTAAGTGAGACCCCTCAGCTTGGACAAAGTTGTGAGTCATTGTTCATGCTGCATGTTCATCTATCTTATTTATACTGGACCCTTATAAAAACTGTTTTTAAAGAAACAACGAAGTCACAAAGAAAGGATAGGAATTTCTCTCCTAAAACTGGGGCAGTGCTTCCCCTAACTTTGTGTCACATCCACTGTTTCTTCTTGCCTTGTATTTACGGAATTCAGTGATCCAGCTTCCATAGCAAAAGAAAACATTAGTTTTCCTGGACAACTCCATGATCTGGAATTTATGGTATTTTAGGGAGATCTGAGTGTTCCAGTGTTTCACTTCAACCTGAAACCAAAACGCTAGGTTTAGAGTTCTATAATATATTATGAATTATACAAAAAACATTTGTTAATACAGAAATATATTTGAGAGGGTGAGGACTATCCTTCTAGCCACCTGTGAGCACATGGAATCAGATGTCACAGGGGAACTTAGGAGAGGGTAGCCACAAGAACAACCCATATCTTTCAATGACATATAATCTAAAATTTATTGAGTGAGATGGGTAAAGCACGTAGACTGCAATTTCTGTTTCCAGATTGCTATTTTACAGCACTCATACCCTTCACGCTCACACCAGTCAAACCTTGACCCATCCAGTTCAGCTGTGACCTTGCTGTGTTCAGCAACATGGATCCAGAGGAGAGGCCATTCTCTAGCTATCATTCAACATGTCAGGTGTTACAGAAGTTCCACGGTGGGGTAAACAAGATTATGGATACCTATATTGGATGTCCCCCATAATAAGGCACTATTGTGTTCACTTCTTAGTGCTTTTCTAAGTTATATGGTTAGGTACAGGTGACCTCATTGATGACATCACTCCTTAACAATGTACTGATTTTCTCCATATCTAAAGGCCTCTTAGAAGGTGCTACTGGGGTTTCTATTACCCATTGGTTTTAATCCACAGTTCTGTCACAAGGAAGTAAAGTTGTTAATAGGTCATCTGTGCTTGTTTGTTTTTTTGCCCTTCTGTACATATCTAAACCATTAGTACGGTGAAGGTATAGTCCAGACCTCACTGGTAGTGCTTTGAGATAAGCCTTGTCATAATAAGTATTTGTGTTTGATGTGTTTTTCCAGTGCATATCAGAAACATCTAATGAATTCAAGCTAGGGAGATGTCTACAAAGTCTCACTTATTTCACTGTTGTTTCAGGGAAGCTTTAACCTGTGACATCATGGGATTTGAATTGCTCTCTGGATACAGAGATCTGCTTCTGCCACCTACAGAAAGTACATGATATCAGTGGGTGGGTTCAGCTAAAATTCTGTTTCAACAGTATGAATCTAAGTTCTTATGTGTAGCCTTGAATGAAACATCTAAAATCCAAGTAAATACTGTACCTGATAAATTAATTTTTTCTGATTTTCCCTTGAAATTCTTCAATTTCTTCCTGCTTCAGTGTTGTTTGCCTGTGCTTACTTTCCATAGGCTGGTGAATGCTGATCAGTATTCCCATACTTTATGACAAAGAAGTACTGCACTTCACTTTAGACTTTGTACATACACTGTGATGGGGAACCTAATTTAGACTGTCTATCTAGGCTGCTTTATTCAACCCCAATTTTAAAAAGTTTTTGCAACCTCTGTGATGGCATTCAAAATTGGTGGTCTGGATCTTGTGTGTTTAGTATTTAGAGACACCTATTATCTTTAAATAAGTGATGACAGCAATTCAAATCCAAACTGATTTAATGTCAGAATATAACAGAGTTTTGAGAAGACATTTTTCAACCCCTTAGGCTATTTTCTCAACCCCTTTAGCTATTTGCTTAAATAGCCCAAGGGAAGTAAAACAGTCCAAAATCATTTTGTCCTCAGTAATCCAGAGAGATTGGTGGCTAGAGTTACAGTATCTGGAGTTAAAGCAATAAATAATAGGAATTATTGTGAAATCCTACCTAGCAGTCTCTTGGAAATAATAATGCTAAAAATCTTACTACAACTCTTTATTTGGATTTAAAAAAATGGGCAAGAAAATAAAAAAGAAGTTCTCAGTCTCTTCGACATTAAAGAGGTTACTAGGTTACTATTTATAAGTAATGATAATCATTATTCAGTACTGAGAGAAATGAAATCTCCATATACTTGAGATCTACAATAGGATGAAAAAGGAAATCCAAATTATTATTTGTAGTGAATGCTAGACAATTAGAAAAGACTCGTGGGAGGCATGTAATTAAACAAACAGCCCCTCTCCCCTTAAATCATAAAGACAAGAGAAAATAATTACATCTTCAATGTACATGTACTATTTCAGCAAATCAGATACATTTCAAAGACTGATTTTGAGGCTTAAATTTAAAAAAAAAAAAAAGATGAACTTACATGATACATAATATTGCATTTCCATCTTACTGGGAAAAAAAAGGTGGAAACTAGGTATGTAACAGCATATTTCAAGCAATATTTCAACGTTTAAAAAAATCCATTATAAAGTGATGGTTCTTCTCATGTATATTAGCTTGTTTTACCCTTTTCTCAAACTAATTAAAATTCTCCTTTATTTGGGGCAGAATTTTGAAATAGGTGGACTGCTCATCTGATGAACTAAAGCTTTTTTGTCTTATCCCTACAAAAAATATTTGTTGGTTTTTTTCCCTAGAAAAACCCACATAGGAAATAAAAAATATTTTTAAAAAAAGAAATGTTTTGGAAGTAGATATATGTGCTTCGGAAAAGTAAACATTCAGGGAGAGAACATTCTAGCCAATGTTATTTTGCAAGCTAGACATATTTGTGCCAGGAATTCATTAAGTTTATGCACACAATGGATTTAACACTGACTCTATCACCTTCAAAACTCTTAAGCTGATTCCCAAGGTTTAAGTGATTTAATTCCTCTTTTGTAATTTAGCATGTGTAGTATATTGGGCCTAAGACCTGTCATAACCAATGAAATATGTTTCTGACCTGGAAGAAGAAAAAAAGAAGCTCTTTCTACAAACAAGAAGGTATTTAAAAAGAAAAAATTAAAAAAAAAAAAATTGGTCTGGTTAGTGAGATAATATTCATGTAATACAACTTGGCAAAACTCTAAAATATTGTAAGAGAATTCCTAGTGTACCTGAAAGGAATAGCAAATGTACTTCTGGCTTTAGTGAGACCAAGATATTCCCTCCTACTAAGGAAATAACTCTACATTATGAATAGTCTAAGCCTTTGATGATCACTTTAAGTAACATAAATTTTAAGTTGAATATGTTTATTGCAAGCTATTTCATTACTTATTTGCAAAAGATTGTATATGTTCTGATTATTAAAGAAAAACAAAATAGAAAAAAAAAATCCCCAATTTTTCCAAGCCTTTAATATCTACTCTTCAGTACAGGCAAATACAAAGGACCACATCATTCTAACTGCATAAATAAATCTATATGTAATATAAAATTCTTTTTCCATTCTTTAGTATATTTTTTAGAAGACAAATACAGACCTGAAAATAGTAGTATCTATTGTGCAGATCTGTCCTTAGAAAAATAATTAAATTCTTCAAGAAGCATTGGTGCTTAAATAACAGGGGTCTCACTCATGCTTTTTGATATGCAGTGGTGCTAGAACTCAGAATTTTCAATTCTATGTGAAAGAGTTTTTTTCTAAATACTGTGACTTTCAATTTTCAGCTTCCCTAGAAATGCTAGAAAGTTATTTTATGAAAGTCTAGCTAATATTTATGATTAATATTTCTTATATCCTCTTATAGAATGTATAGAAAAAGATAATTTTACATATTCAAAATTTACCTGTTTGAGAAGATTAAAAGATATATTGTTTAAATAAAGAATTAAAAAAAAAAGGTCTGAAATCACCTCCTAAGCTTAGACTTCCTTTATCACAACATTATTTTTTTATTATTATTATTTACAGTGCAACAATAATATTTGGCATCATTTGCACCATTTGCAACCGATGATACAAATGCCTTTAAACATATTGTTTCTGGATGAACTCTTAAATAGTAATGAAATAATTACATCTTAGCACACATGGGACCGTCTGGAGACATTTAAAAGTAACAAACTCCAAGCTCTAGCCACTGTTTCAAAACTTATATTTATATAACTAAAAATCCATCTGTTCTCTCATTCATACATTTTTCACCTTGGTTTTAATATTGCTATCAGGCACTGAGATCATCAGAATCTTTTGCATGCTCAAGTAATATAGAACAGCTTATTCTTATTTATATATAAGCTAAATATTGACAGTGCTGAGCAGAAACACTGGAAATTTCTCCTGCCACATCCAAAAGTGGTACTGTGCTAACGAACACAAAAACATCAGTAGCAAAGGGTAAAAATCAGGAGATTCTTGGCTTTCCTTACACAATGCAGGAAGCTGTATGTTCCTTTGTGACAAAAAATGGCACCAAACTGCAATAAAATCATTGAGAACAGAACATACTCAGGCATACATGAAACACATCCTTTCATACTGAAGCTTTTATTTTTTTTTTCTCCCCTGAGTAAAGGTCAGGATTTCCACAACTTTCAAATATTTTAAATGTTTTAAAGTCTCAGAAATACTTTCATAATTAACACCTAGGAAATCTGCATTTCACTTTATTCATGCTTTATCAGAACTGTGACACCTTTAAATCTTTAATTCACAATATTTTAAGTTGTTGAAGAAAGAACGCACAGGGGAATGGTATTGACAGTGCTATGTGTCTTGTAAATCACTATTAATAAATCAATGCCATTACTGTGATATTCAAAACATTGGTTTAGATAAATAATAACTCAACTCTCACATAAAAATTAGTTACAGGATTGTGTTATTTTCTGTTTTAATGAATTATCAAATTACTGCTTTAGTAATAATCTTAAACAGAAAATGTTCTAAATTAATATGTTTAAAAACAGTAATCCCCCAGTAAACAGGTTATACTTACATATATATACACCATCATATATATACTTACATATATATACACACACCATATATATACACACATCAAAACAATTCCATTCCAAGATGACAGGATTGACCTATGGAATATCATTCAATTTCCTAATATAATTGTTTTACTGAAACTTGTTCAACTCTATCTGAGATCTGTAAAAGTGAAAAAAAAAAGGTGTGAACAAAATGGTAGGCTCAGTAGAGTAGAAGTTGGTATTCTAAGAGGCTTCATGGTATAATGGTCCAGTTAAAAAATGGTTTAGTAAATATAGTATTACTGTATTATCATTAAATAAATGATACGTTGATATGAATCAAAGGGTATAGAATCCCCTGAAATCTTTTTTTTTCATCAACTCAGAAAGGTTTCAGGAAAGTTCTCATTTTCAAAATCAGAATTATTTCATCCGTCACTTCAGTTTATTATAGACCTTTGAACAACCTGGTCTAGTGGGAGGTGTCCCTGCCCATGGCAGGGGGTTGGACCTTGATGATCTTTATGGTCCCTTCTAACTAATCATTCTGTGATTCAGTTTGCACCAGTTTTTGTTTTCCTGATTCTTATTCTTAAAGGTGCTTATTGCTTTACTAACCTCACCTTCCTGCTACCCTCTCTCCTGCGCAATGACCAAGCGTAGTTAAATATTAAAATATTCAGTATTGGATTTCTAATATTGTGTCCAGAAGGTTAAACTGGTTTTATATCCTAAATATAATAGGGAAAAAATATGCTCTGGGTTTCTATTATTATTATTATTAAGGTATGTTCTGGTTTGCTGTATTACTACTACTACGATTGCTACTACTATTACAATCAAATGTATTTTACCTAAGTGTATGGAAGTGCCTGGTTTTGGTTTACAAGACAGGTAATCTATACCAGGGAATGAACGAAGCTTGGAGGACTTATTCCCCAAGTTTTTTCAGGTTGCCACTGAACTGCTTGAAGACTTTGGCATGGTCATGTGGCCCCTTGCTGACTACTATTATTCTCTTTTTCCATCAGTTTGCCATTCCTGATGATTTTTTTAAGTGCTAGTCTTTGCATTACCTACCTCAAGTTACATGCCATCAACTGGTTTCACTTCCCCCTAGGTAAAATTTAAAAATTTTGTCTGTTTTTCACATTACACTGAAAAAGAACTTATTGTGGAGTATGATATTGAAGACTGCACTTCCAACTACTGAACTTCTCAGACAGAGTATGAGTGGGTTATTGAGAAGCTTCTGCCGTTAGACTGAGCCAGCTGGAACAAGCAGGGTAAAACAGCTTTTCCAACTGTCTTAGGCAATAAACGGTTACTGAAAATCCAGATGAGACTACAGCTTTATAATCTTGATTATGCTCATGTAAAAAGTGAATGTTTTTCTTTTCCAGGATGTAGAGTTAATTATAAAACTATTGTTTCCTTCTGAATTTCTTCTGAAAGTGCTGTTTATTTGCATTCCCTTCATGGAGTTGCCTGCTTTTGTCCTTTAGTAGGCAACTTATTGTTGAGTCTCTGACCTATTCATTTCCTTCTTTATTGTTTATATGAACAATTTTTCAGCAACAAGGAGTTTTTCTAAGACAGTTGCAATGACTGCTTTGTAAGTTTTCTAAAGCTGGGCCCTTTCACTATTTCTGACTGAGTATTTCAATATTACATCTAATTACTACAGTAAGTGGAATAAGAATGCTTGTTTTCTTAGGTTGATCCCATAACTGAAAAGAAATTAACAGCACACTAATGTACTTTTATTGTATACAAGAAAAAATACTGAAAGATAAATCACTAAAGTGTTTCAAAGTGAAATGACTTTTTCTTTTCCTCTCAAGAAATTAGATTTATTTTAATTACTAATGGCTACGCTTCCTAACTTCGCTGAATCAGGTGGCAAAATCTCTGAATTCCAGTATCTTTTTTTCTGTTATCAGGGGAAACCATCTAATTTGTGGGGTAGGGGAATCATAGACCTAGAAATATATGCCTAGAAGTGATGCCAGAGGTCATTTACTTTGGTTTCTGTCTTAGAAAACATTCACTTTTTCTATTTCTCTTCCAGTGATAGCACACTCCACAGTTTTCTCAGGCATTCTGTTGTTGTTATTATAGTATTATTATTATTATTATTATTATTAATTATTCTAGACTAATGATTGTATTATTTTTCTTCTAAAATTTACCTAACACCTTCCTTTTTGCAATTTAAGTGCATTATTTTTTATTTTATTTCTTATCTTGTCTTGTTTTATCCTACTCTGTCCTATCCTGTCACTCATGGAACAGGCAAGTCTCTACACCTTTCAATCTATTGCATAATTGAACTGAAAACTATTTTCATACTGCCATCCCCTCCTCATGCTCTGTAGACCAACTGAATCAATCAGCCTCAGGTAAGAGATGTTGATAATGCCCGTTAATCTCTTTTGACCTACTTTTAGTTGGCTCATACCTTTCTTGATGTGAGAAGTTCCACAGACAGAAGACTGAGGTTGAGTACACAGGCATTTCTGTACCTTTTTCAAAGTATCTACATACTTCTGAGATATAAATCTCATGATTATCAGTACATCTGTTTTTGGTAATCTCACTAGAACTTTTTCTGGAACAATAAGGTCTCCCCTTACCAGCTATGTTTTCATTCCTCTATGCAAACAGAAGAGACAGAAGAGAGAATATTTTCCTGAATGTTAGTTTATTATTAAATTTCTTTTTTTTTTTTTTTCATTCACTTTTGTAGTGTAGTTCTTGTTCGTTTCAGAGGTTTCAAATGTTTTTCATGATTGCTATTCCATCTGTAAAAATATTCAATCTATCCCATAGTTAAAGATTCTTTATGATTATGCACATCATGTATAAATTCCAGAATGCAAGAATTCTAATATAGAGCATTAATATTTATAAGCTTTTTCCTGAAAGTTGCTGAACATTCACAGTTATTTCTGTTTCAGTGAGTATTGATGATACTCATAACTCTGCAGGAGATGATAAATCTTTTCAGGGTTATGTTAAGTGTATTTTCCTTAAGGAAGACACAGCAGNTCTGTTACTGGTACAGGTACAGGTTTTAAACTGGAACAAAACCTTTCTGGCAGTAATTTCTGACTGTAATCTAACTGCAAACTATCTGCTCAAACTTAAATTTTATAATTTTCTGAACTTTATGTTTCTCATGCATAGCTGGATTAGTCCTAACTTCACTACTGTTGGAATGCATTACAGAATAGAATGTATTTCCAGAACAACCCTGAAAAGTTTGCTCTTTATCTCTCATATTTATTTCTCATATTTCTCTCATTCTCTCATATTCATTTTCATATATAATGAGAATTTTTTCCCCATTTTTATTTTTTTTTCTTCTTCATTCCTCCTGTTATTAAGGGCACCATATAGTCTTACAAATTTAAATTTTTTCAAAGCAATTTTTAGACCTCTATAAAAATCACAGTTTTTAAAACCTGCATTGCTTACTAATAAATCACAAAATTCATGATGTTGTAGCTTTTTAATACAATCCATCACTAAAATCATGCAGACTGTTCAGCAGTTTTGGGGGTTCATGACGAAGTGTTACTATGTCTGACACAAAAAAAGTTTCAGATGTGAAGAACAAACATACCTGTATTTCATAAGGGTCATTTCAAGACTTCATTTGCAGTGTGTCTCATTTTGTGCATCTCATCAATATGAAAAGCTGAAGCCTTAGAAAGCCCTTCAAACAACTAAGTCATTTTGCTCAACATTGTGCTTAAGCATTTTTATGACTGAGGGTCTGAAAATTAAATACACAAACTGTTTGAAAAATAGTCTTTCCTGTATTATTCAACCATGTACAATTCCAAACTCAGTGCCCACATGCTGAAATAGTATTTTTATTACTACATACTGCCTGTGACAAAACTTTTATTACAAGCTTGCATAGTAGAAGGGTTGGCAGCTGCATGTATTCAGTTTATTGTTTGTTTCTCAGGGTTACCAGAACAAGGACAGCCATCCATTTACATACGTCACTTATAGAATAGCTCATAGCATAAATTTTGCAGTAATATTCTGGAAGCCAGAGGTCCATCCCACTTCACTTTTGTAAGATGAAAGAGCTGCAGATGTTTCTAGAAAATCATTCTCTGCCTCTGGCAAAAGCCTTTGATAAGTGCTTTGATAATGGACTGACAATATGCCACTTTTAGCAGAACAGTCAGGTCTTTTTTGTTTGTTTGAAGAAGCAGGTTGTTTGTTTGAAGAAGCAATGAGAAGATCAACAAAGAAACTTGTCTCACTTACCAGAAAGGAGGTTAACCAGCCATATCCTAACTGAAGAGCTGCAGAATTTCAACCCTTCTAAATTACTTTCACAGTCAAAGAAGCAGCTGATTGCAGAGCTATTCCCAATCCTATTCCTGAACTGGAGTTGTTCTACACTCATGTGTTTGCCACAGATGCTATTTTTCATCACTACTCAAACTGAACAGTTCAGACTGGGCTTATTCAGACTGGTAGTGGGAAACCATCTGCTGTAGTCAGTGAACATTGCGATACAATATAAAGTTATTCTGAACAATTCAACAGGGCAGTTCACTTACAGCACAGCAATCCAACCAACAGTGTCATCCGCCAGAAAATGAATATAAGGTATTGATCTAATTTGATTACATTGCAATTTGATACTGGGGAACAAAAAAAATAAAGACAATGAGTGACCACACAAAGACAATCACTATAGTTTGTGTCTACCTCCTAATCAAATACTAAAATTCTCCTTTCTTAGGGTTAAAATATTCTTGTCACAAAGCTGGAAGACCTTCCAGTTGTGGAATAATATTACAAAATTTCTCCAGTGTCGTTAAAACTTTTGTCTTTAAAATTCCTTAGGGACAAATTTCTCAGTAAAGTATAAAAGCACTATTTATAAATGTACAGGTAAATACCCGTACACAGACTGTACATTAATACCCAATAAAAGGTGTGCTAGTACAGAAAAAAATGTACAGCTGGAGAACACTTAGTAAGTGAACTCAAAGTGATACACTTGAAATAGAATAAACCACAAAAATACTTTTAACCTGCAAGAAATAAGATCCTTCTTCCCTTACTGATAATCCATTACTATAGATAGCTTTTGAAACAAAAAAATGATGAAAAATAAAAATTATTTCTGTAGAATTTAATCAACTTTTTCAAAGATTTTGCACCACCTTTGATAAAAAAATGAAATTGAAAGCAGAACATATTCAACTTTTAAAAAAAATATTAATGCAGTAAAATGCTTCTGTGTCCAAGAAGATACAAACAGTTACAGGATTTTAAATAATGCAACAATCAATGCAACATAATGTGACATCAAGAGTGATTTTTTTGCCTTAATGAGAAATACTACCACTTCTTTCTGTTTGTTAATGTTTAGAAGATTGTTTTATTTACAAAATAGCGGCTAGCATTTTTTTCTGGCAAAAGAAAAGACAAATAAAATTTTAGTCCATGTATATTTATGTGGCTGTATTTGTGCTCCTTTGGAAGGGGAAAATGAGTACATCCTGAGAAAATGCCATCTCATTTAGAATGTCAGAATTCAGGTTCTTACACATACATGTTGCAGTCAACATTTATGTGAAGGTGGTACTCCCAGCAACAATTTAATGTTGCATAGAAAGTCCAGATTGAATTTTTAGGCTTGATTTTCAAAACGATGCTTGGAATTACTCCTATATGTGTATATTTGAAAGATGTCACAGTCGGTATATTTCTCCATTATATTTCCATAGTGTAATTGAAGTATAAGACTGCACCTTATTTCTGTATTTTCAGTTCACCTTTGTTTTTGTTTTTCTTGAATGGCGTGTTTTCATTAATTTTGCAGAATGAATTGATAAACTTTCCACGAAGTAAACCTGAATTTTTTAGAACTAAGAGCTGGACATGTTTTACTCTCAGGAACATGTGTTTGGGCTGGGCTTCTGGTGAGCCAAGGGCAGATAGTAAACACTGTCAGGGAAGGTATTTAGAAGTCAGGGAGGTCTCAGTTTTATAATGCCTAAACCACCAAGCAGGACTGGAATTTAGACACTGTCTCCTAGAAACAACTCTTAGAAACAGTAAAAAGCAACTGTCACTTGAGTGGGATTTCCCTTTTCTCCCTACCTAAATCAACATGTTCTGAGTATGTTTTTTATTTTTTAGGACTTTGAGTACAATGATTTTTCATGTGAACATCGTAAGCCAATAAGGAGAGACATTTGTGCTCCTCAGTGAAGTGAAATTCTACATCACAGGAAGCATTTGAACTCTTGAGCCTGAACCTGCATTGAGTATATGTCTGTAGGCATGCAAACTCTCCTGTTCTTCTAAACACAGTATTCCTGTGGTGTAAGGCAGAAAAAAAGAGGATGGTACTTGCAGTATTGCTACTGATAATGCAGTAGCATATCTTTCACAATCTTAGCTTCTCTTGAGAATAATAATAAAAAAAAAGCTGTTCAAGTAATATTTTTTATAACCTGCAAAACTTACAAAACCCCCTACAATTCCCCATCACCCTACTGGAATTTCTGAGCTAGCAGGATATGTATTTACACCTAAAGTAAGTCATTGTTTTAACTATTCCCATCACTTGTTGCAAAATATCCAGCAGTACATCACCAATAGCCAGTACAGAAAAAAAAAAAAAAAAAAAGTTTTAATAGCTATTGTGTTGATTATAATTCTTTCAGTGGTGCATTATTATTTTGCATACACACATACCAAAAAAACCCTACCGATAATGAGGGGGACACCATGAAGAAATGTTGAACACTGCTTCTGATATTGATATATTAGCAAGGGGCTTTCTTTCTGAAAACATATCTAGAAGTGGAACTTTGGGTTTAGCTTTTTCTTGATTTCCCAGCTCCCAGTCTTGACCAGTTAAGAAAATTCTCTGCACATCCAAAATCATCTGTGTTATAAATTATCTCTCTTCTTTAGATAGTTGTAGTTCTTAAAGACTGCTATCTTTCCTTCAGTTTCAGCAACCCCAGTCAAGGTTTTCTACAAAACCTATTTGTACTATTTCTTTGTCAGAGTGGACCATGACTATATACACATAATTTTAACTTAATTTGAGGGAAATTGGAAAGCAGACATAAAATCTATTGTTGCCAAAGTAGGTTTAATATTAACTGCATTTACAACATAAGGTAGACTATACTTCACTGTAAAAGTGAATGTAATGAAACATTTGACTTCATTTAATACACTGGAAATAGTATGCATTCTTCATATGTGAGAGTACTCACAACTTGTCATCTTCCTAAATAGCACCCTAGAGTTAATTACAAATTGCTGAGCATGAATTGCAGAGAAAAATTCTAAGACTGCACCATATAAGAAGACTATGACTATAATTGCCCATGACAGACATAAAATACAAGAGAGCATCCCCAAGAATAAACTCTTTCTATAAAAACATATATAATATCATAACACAGATAGAAAAAAAAAACACCATCAAACTTCAATAGTATTCACAAAAGAATTATTTTATCTTTGATGATGAATAATTAAAAATTCAAAGTCCTCCACTAAATATTTTCAGCTTTATTTTAGATATCCCTTTATTATAGTACTTCTTTCACTATAAACAACTTCCTTATTTATGCTAGGAGAACATTGTCAACATATATGGCTTTCTGCAGTCTCCAAAAGTGGTGTGGCTTTAAGTATGCTTCCATGAATTACAAAAAAATGTAACTATCTTCTTATGATATTAGCCTTTGGAAAATTAATGAGTACCCACACTTTCTTGAAGACAGTCTTGAAATTGTCTAGGTCAGTCAGTTTTTGAAAACTGATTGATTTCTGTATAGTCTTTTATATGTCTCAATTTAGAAGAATATAAGAAGAATAATGTTTGCATGTTATAGATTGGGAGGAGGACATAGTCTGCAAGGCAGGCATAAAATCTCTCTGCCTTCTGTTGTTCTAAGCATGTTCATGTCTGTTGATACTGAAATTGGTGGCTGTTTTGAGAATGACTTTCAAAAGAATAAGAAGAAAAAAAAAAAGAAAAAAAAAAATGAAAAGGAGAGGGAGCTAGATAGAAAACATGCCCATTATTTTTATGTTCTCATCTCCAGTGTCGTGATTTGCTTGAAACTACAGTTAAGTCTCTCAGACAACAACAGTTGAAAGCAACCTTGAGGAAACCTTGACTTGAACTGAAATATCACATCAGTGCTACAGATGCCAAGAGTAGCTTACTTGCCAGCAAAGTATGTTTCTTGGCTTATTCTGGGTATTTTCACATAGGTGAAATTGTCATTGCAATACCTACCTCTTAGGATATTGTATCACTGTAAAAGTTAAAGTGTCCTGCAATATGGTTTACAGAAACCAGCATAGCGAAGAAAGTAACAGTGAGGTGATAACAATATAAAAGCTGAAGAGAACATCCAGAGAGGTATACCTTAAAATTATTTCATATCTGGAATTTCAGATGTTAATCTTATCCTAAAGCACCTAAACTAGATCGGATTTTTCCTTTTTACTGAAGGTATTGAAAAGTCTCTTTTAAAGTTCAGGAGATATTATTTTTCAGGAGGCAAGGTTTTCATTCTGATTGATTTTATTTCCTTTCCTATTATTCAATATTCAAGTAATGAACTATGTGGTATTCTGAATGTAGTTCTCCCAAAGTTTTCTAGCAGAAACTATTCTAGCTTGTATAAATATGTTAATAATTAGCAGGAGCTAAACTGCAAACATCCAAAATGTGCTTTCAACTTTTAGATTGTACCTTCCCTATCAAAAAGGAAAAATCCAAAACGCCCAACCCTCTCAGTCTCTAAATAATACATAAACTGTTCTTGAAACAATAAATTCAGGCCACATATATTCTGTTATATTTTAGAACAGCTTCAAAAGAGGAACCTGTGAGAAGCCTATATTAATATATTCCACAGGTGAAGAGGTAGAATATTATTCTGCTTTTTCAAAATCCAAGTTCAAATCTGCTCAGAATTGGGTACTACAGTTAAGTCTAGATCCCATATGTTTGGTGAGCTGTGCACTTGCAAGGCATTAGGAAGCATTAAAGAGATGTCATCACACTACTTGTACGGTATCGCGGCTGAGGTTATTCAGAAACTACATAGCATGCCTAGTGACCTGTAGGCTGAATCGTAACTCATCTTACTCAATATTTAGATATTGATCTGCACTCTCACTGGTTGACAGTAGCCTAGAAATGTTAAACTGCAACTTAGGTCAGTGAAAATGGGAAGTAATTATCAAATTGCAGTATAACTGTGAGTATATCACCAACTGCACACCATATCTCATAACTTCTTCCATGACTTTCTCTTTTCAGCTCACTTTCTCCTCTTTTTTCCCCTCTCTAATATCACTTCTCTCTACCTCTCAAAATGAATTTCCTTGTTCATCTGAAATATTCATAAAAAGTGCTGATGAAATGTCAGTTCTTTATCTCACTTTTCAGGCAGATGAATTACCTTTTCCTTTTACACCGTCTATAATGTAAATGAGATTTTTTAAAAATGTCACCCCATTACTTAATTGGAAATACTTTTGATGCATCCAAAGACATACAAAACTCAAATAAAATTCATATTATATTCACTCAGAAAATTTCAATTTATAGGTAACTTAACTGGTAGCAAAAATTATTAAATTACATGGAATACCATGCATTAGGTAAGCAGTGGCTGTCATTAAGAACTTTGAAAATTGCCATTTTCAGGCAAACTAAATGCTCTTTATTCTTTATGATACCTCTGTAATGATAATGTATTCAGAGTATTAAAAAAGATACAGGACATTGAGTTTATGGTACTATCAATACTCTGGTAAATGTATATTTAGAACACTGATCATTATGAAAGAAATGTATAAATGTGCCCAGAGACCCTTTTGTACTGTTGGCAATCAAAAATATACTAAGCAGGAATATAGTAAAAATGTAAATAATTTATAATAAGTCACTAATTAAATAGAATACATATTCTGTATTTATAGTATAAATGTGTTTACAACTGATACTAGCCTTAGACTGTACACTGAATTGGCAAGTGGCCAACCATAACTTGTAGACTGAAACATCTCAGAAAGTTTTCATGTACTGAAAATTAGCGTCTGTAACTTATTTTGGCCACACTGCAGCTTCTTTTCAAACCAAAGCAAAGATTCACATTTATTTGAAGGATTATTTGAAGAAAAGTTGGATTGAGACATAGAATTCAAATCTTTCTTTCCTTCCTGCATTTTTTTTTTAGTTTCTGTACCTAAATGTGGTTTTTTCCAATAATTAGTCAAATATAATATGCATCCATGCATGTAATCAATCACATAGAATGAGTTTGTTTATTTTAAAGTTCCTTATTAAAAAATCCCCAACACTTCTAGATCAATAGGTTTACTATCTTTCAAATGTTCTAGTAGAGTAAAAAACAGCTTCTATATTTGCATATATCTCGTGACACCTTTTTGATAGAAAACAATGGTTACCTTGTCAGTTGTCATAATTTTATGATGTAGTATCAACATGTCCAGTGATCCCAGTATTAGATACATTTGTAGATACTCTACTTTGGGATCCTTTTTCTATGTAATACCTTTAGCCTCTAGTTGTTTTCTTTGGTGTTGTCCTTAATGGCTTACAAAGACACTGTACACATTTGTTTAATGATCCAGATAGCCAAAGAACTCTTAACTTAGTTAAAATTGTATTTTGTTTTAGAAAAACAGTTTATGCACAATTAGCTGTTATTTCTCTGACTTGAGTATATATTGGTAAATACAGTATTTTAAAGGTATTAGTAGAAAACCCTTTGTGATTCTACCATTGTAGAACAGACATAGTTCAATTCCTGAATAACTGTATTGCAGAATACACATATTTCACTTTTGGAATGATTCTCTTCCTACAAGTTGTTATTATGCCAAATGGACACCTGCTTGTATTCGTCGAAGCAGACGTCTGTTGGAGAGTAAGGGCTGCAGTAGTAAATTATTGCTTACTTATGAGTTAGTCTTTCCTTCCTTCCTCCCTCCCTTCCTCCCTCCCTTCCTCCCTTCCTTCCTTCCTTCCTTCCTTCCTTCCTTCCTTCCTTCCTTCCTTCCTTCCTTCCTTCCTCCCTCCCTTCCTTCCTTCCTTCCTTCCTTCCTTCCTTGCTTCTCATCTTTTTTTTTTTTTTTGCTTTTTTTGTTGTTTTGTTGTTTTTTATATATAAACTGAATTCTCTGTTGTGGAAAAGTATTTTTCATTTTTTTCCAGACAGAATGCATGTCTGAAATCACAGGAATTCTTATAAAATAGAACTTTCGCCTTACACTCAGCTCTAGATATAAGCCTCCAGCAAAAATTTTTGGGCAATGGCATATGACAATCTGTACAATAGATGAAGTGAAATTAAGTGCACACAATTGATACTTCTGTCTTTTCACTCTATAAAGCACTTAAACAATACTCTGTAATGAATGCAGTTCTTTATAAGTTATTTGAATCTTATACTTTATGTAACAAGGTAACTAAAGGAATATACAAATACATGTATTAACAGCATGCACTCAGAGTATCAAAAATACCTTCAAGAGGAAAAAAACAACCAACAGACAGTTGGCAGTATGCCTTTTTTCTCACTGTTTCTTCTTTACATAGCATATATTAAGCATCAAGTGTGAATAAAATGCCTATGCTTGGATTCAAACCACTGCAGCACTTAATATTAATTGTTGTTGACAAAATGGGTGTCAGGAAAGAACAAAACAAAACAAAAAAACCTGACTGAACATCTTTTGTTCAAGTCCCAGCTCCATTAAATCTTCCAGACAGAACTTCCTTTGTGGAAAATTTATAATTCCCACTTTCCCCTTTAAAACAGTAGGTGTCCCTTATATGAGCTATAACTCTTGCATAATTGGGCAGCCTAGGACTCTTTCCAAATTTTCTGTGACAGGCATAATTTTTCATGAACACATCTGCCATAAGTTTACAAAAATCTAGGAACAATTATCCAAAAGAAGTGTATCAGGATTTATGCAGTGCCTATAACGTGATAGAGAAAACTTTGTCTTTTCCTTTTTATCCACAAAGTATTCACTTCATCAGTTTACACTTTAAATGCCTCCTAATAATATGTAACATAGGCATCTTTCTGCTTGTTTCCTCATGCACTACTGGTTTATTGATGAAAATGTGTAGTTTCATATGGAAAACATATGGCCACTTGGAAAAGAGCACTCTATATTTCTCCAAAGAAAAGATTGTTCTCTGAATAAACTGTTTATTTCCCATACTGATTTGGCAAGACAAAAGGTAGAAAGAGATTTTTGTAGCTGCTTTGTTATTCATAGGTCTAAGTCAAACTCCAGTACGACCAACAGGAACACTACTGTTGATTTAACCTGACATAGAACATGGATTTGTTTTTATGGTGACATCATGATTCAGACTTTAGAAAATAAGTAGGTATTATAAGGCCTCATTATTGTGTCACCTGTACTACCTCAAAGAAACATTACTTACTACTTTGGCTTTTGGATCTCCAGAAACCAAATAAGCAAGAATTTAACTAGGTGTAACCAAGATGCAAATGAAAACATAAAGATTTTGGACACTGAAGAAATTATTCAAACAAAGACTAACCTATTATTTTCCTGGCATTAGATCTGTGATTTTATATGTGGAAACAAAAGTTAATGGCTGTTTCAGTACTGTGGAGAAAATGTTTTTTTCTGTCATTCTGTTCATCCCTAATTTAAGCTTCACATACTGGTTATTGATTAATTATGAAGGTATCATCTGCAAAAAAAAATTGTGCATGTTAATTGATTCTGAAATTCTTACAATCAAAACATATACAAAACTGCTGTCTGATTTGCTGTGGTCCTTGTACTAAACTTAAATACATTGGCTAGGGAAAGGTGTATTATCCTTAAAGGGAGGTAGAAGGTAGAAAAGCTAGATACCCTGGGCCAGAACTGACTGGCTTCTGAAGACTGCAGATGACCATCAGGTTAAATTAAACCAGTGAGACCTATTCAATCCTTTTCAATTAAGATTTTGCAGATGGAACAATAACCTTAGATATGAGGGAAGATTCAGATGCTGATGAGAACAAAGATGTAAACACTTGTTCAAGAAAGAGTCCTCATCATCTGACTTTACATGAGAAAGCTGGCAGTGCTATATTTTTCTTTTAAGACTTGCTATATTTTATTTAAAAAGATATGGTTTCTTCTAGCACAAATAAAAAGGAAAAAAAAAAAAGGAGCCAAGGTACTTAATTTTGTTACCTAAAGGGAGATTTGAGTAGAAATGAAGAACCTAATGATGAGAAAAATAATCGGAAAGCAAACATACCATCACTCACCACCTTTAAGTCACATTTATTTGTGTATTGCTGGCAATCGGAATCAGTACCTTCAACATCTGTATTTCCATGTTGAAACGTAATATGAGGTTACATGCCATCAGCAATGACCAAATTTCATTATGTTTTATTTAATAGTGTATGCACTTTAGGAGCTAATTAAGTTTCCATTGATATACCCAGTATTTGTAAGCCCTGAAGAGGGCCTTGCTCTGTCTGTGAATACTTCAGCTAACTTCGCTTGGTCTTGATTTGCCTACCAGTTATAAAGGGAGGTATAAAACCTTAGTAGGAGATATAATACTTTAAACAATATGTATCAATACTTTTAATTGATTCTGTGACCCTGGAATGAGAGAATTATACCCAGACAGAACATAGCTGAAGAAATAAGAAAGTTTCTTAGTTTTTTTGTAGGAAATGTTTTTTACTTAACTTTGCAGACAACGCACTTCTGTCCTAGTTGGAGTGGACTATAATTTTTATGACAAATAAATTAAGTCTCATCATGATTATCTTTTACTGTCCAGAGAGTTCCCTTCAGACTGGCTGCAAGATGTTCATCATTTGGTAGACCTGATTTGACATCAGTTCTAAATTCCATAACAGCAAACATGTCATTTAAACTGCTCTTGACCAGGGTGACTTAAAGTATCTTCAATTCAACCTGAATGTGTTCAGAAGTCTAACACATTTATTGTAAGACTCTTTTCTGGTGCAGATAAAATTAATTTTAAAAAAAAAAAAATAAATATGACNTATTTCCAACTCATATGTGCCAATTAATATATGTATATGTATATAGCATCCAAAAGGAGATATTATTTCAGAATAATTTTCTACTATTTCTAACACAAAATTGAAAAAAAAGTCTGGTGTGAAAAGATGTTTAGCAGATGTAAAACTGTCATCTATAATCTATAAAACATTATATCAGTGACAGAGCCCTTGTTGATAAAATGAACAGTGACTGCTTGGGCTTTAGCTATCTGTCCCAGTTCTGCCAATTACAAGGTGACAAAGTTAATTCGCTTAAAGTCAATGCGCTGAAATACATTACCGTAATACCATTAAAAACCATTCAAACCATATTCCCTGGAAAGTGGCAGAATTATGAAGATTTGAATTCTATGTCAAGAACTGGATTTTTGAGTGAATTTAAAATGACCTACGGGAATGTTAAAGCTTGGAGACTGAGTGAGACAAGTTCTATTATTAAAAAATCCCACCCCTTCTCAATTCCTTTAAAGGCAAATGATAAAACAGCTTATGTTGATTCACAAGCTTAAGTGTTTTTCTTCTGACAGTACAAAACACTAAGATTCTTAAAGATCTAGATCTTAAAGAAATCATTAAGAAAAATAAAAATAATTGAAACAATTAAATCTTCAATTTCTATGTGAGTTCATAGGAACCCACTTTTTTGTGTTTCTGCAAATCATTGAATAAAATTTCTACTACCAGTCCTAGATGCCTTACTTACCACCATGATGATACAGGATACTTTGAACTCCAAAGAAAAGGGAGATTATTAAGGATTTGATAGAGCAGAATGAAGATCTTATTTACATATTCACTGCTACATAGTATTTCTTAGGTGCTATAGATCCTTTGGTCAAGCTCTGGAATAAAACAGAACTGAAGTAAAGGGAAAGAAGTGACTGCTAGGGTCAGAGTGAATAAAGAACAACGAGTAATGTAATGCAGGCAGAAAAGATGTATGATTTTAGGAATGAGAACTTGTGGTGAAGAAAACGGGAAGAGAAGGGGATCGGTTTTGTTTATGAAGAAATGGTGGCAAAGACAGAAGTGATTTGTGTAGATGTTTTTTGTGAACAGATCAGAGAAGCAAATGGTAAGAAGCAAGGATGGTGGGGAAGAAAAAGTTGAAACATGAGAAATGATCCAGCTGATTATAAGCAAGACCAAAGCTTTAGTATAAACTAGATCTTTTTTTCTATAGATGTTAAAGAATGTTGGAAACTGCTGTCATTACCTGCAAAATATTTATTTTGGTAAGGATGAAGAAATAAAGCTAGTTCCTGATGAGTTCCATATAGATGATAATGGTTTGAACAGGTGGGGAAAAAAATAAAGTTCCTCCTCTAGTTATTTAGGTATGTATTTTGTGGGCATGCAAATGCAGGTAATTTCTACATACATATTGATGTAGAAAACTAACAATACTTTGCAAAGTAGTACAAGTTGTTCACTATACATGTGCTTACACATACATTGTACAAAATGTCAAAAGTGCTTTTATTCTGAGAACTTAGGAACTAAAATTAGCATTCAAATGTGACCAACCACATAACAGACCCAGAGGCACTGAGAAACTACAGACTAGATGTGCCAAGAAGCCAGATGCTGCCTTTGAAATAATATTTTTCAGGCCTTGGCATCAGAAATGTGTGATGCCATCCAAATGATTCCTACACCCTATAAAAGCTGTTTTCTTCAAGCAATGTCCTAGCCATATTTATTATCCAACTGTAGAATAAAAGTAGATGATAGCTAAGATAAACACAATCTATCTGAATCAAACTTACACAAAAGAAAATGTACACACTTATACCTGAGACAGCTCTTTTAAAGTGACACTTAACAGGATGAATATGTGAAATTTGAAAGACAGGCATTTTTCCATATGCTCCATAAATCTTGCTTTCTCTTTCTAATAGTGCCATGGATTTCACCTGTGTAATGTTAATAATAAATAGATTTGAAGACAGCAATCATAAATAACTCCTATGTGTCCAAGCTAATGACACATAAACATTGTTTTCCATTGTTTCCATGATGAAAGACCTGCTTTCTCACTGCAGGAATTTGGGAGCTTTACTCTCACTTCAAGAGGCTTGAGATTAGGCCATAAAGCCCTCATCATAAGTTTTCATAAAGCTCTCATCATAAGATTTCTCTAGACTTGATTTTTGGTGTACATTCATGAAGTTTACTGAATATCTTCCACACAGTTCAAGGAGAGCAAAGCTCTATTCAAAGTTCTAGATAAAACACAGAGGCAGAATGTCAAAGAAGATAAAGCTGGTCCAGCTGCTGCTGTTTGAATGGAAGGAGCCTGTCTTTTCCTTCCCTCCCTTCCCCAGCTGCTCATCTCCAGTCCCCAGGAATACTCATTACCCTACTGATTTGTTAGATACATGATCACTCTCTAAGCCATTTCAGTTCAGTTGGCAAATACCTGTTATTTAAACTGTTTAAATTAACTTTAATTTGCTTTTTTATGAAAAAGTCACAAAGAGCTTTAACAAGGAGCTTAACAGGCAGATCTCTGACAGGGGGTAGTGATGAGAAATGGCGACAGAATGAAGGCTGGGAACAGTGATTGTTTTACCTGGAAGAATTGCAGCTGGAAGAGCTATAGGTTGAGACTATATCCTGAAGTGTAAGTGACAGATAGCAAGAGCTGGATGCTAAAAGAAAGGTAAAGAATCTGTATCCAAAGAACTGGTACAGGAGTACAGGAGTATTTTATCAGAACTGATTAATCCAGTCACCTCTCTTTTGGGTTGATTACTTACGTTTCAGTTAGTTTTAAATTTGTTGTCAGGAAATACACCAAAAGGCTAGATCTAGATCTTCTATATCTAGATCAATATCATATTTTTAAAATCTAGTATGTGCATTAAGACATACTTGAGTTAATGTTACTCAGGCAAGAATATACTGATTACCTGTATGCCGGGGCTTTAGGCATGTTGAATGTATATGAGAAGCTCTGAGAAACTACAGGCAAGAAAGTAACAAGGGCGCCCTGTCCTTGGCCCTGCAAAACAAGAAAGCAAGATAAGAGAAAAACAAGTTTTGAGGAATTTGGACACAGCAAGCAGGATGTTGCAGGCAGTCAAGGACGATGTTGTGAGCCACCGTGGCGCTCGATGAGCAGCGAGCATGGACGCGTGGAGGGCGCGTGGGAACTGCTGTTAACCAATTGTATTGTGCATGCTCTTCGTGGGGTGTGTGTACCGGGCTTAGCAAGGGAATATAACCAGAGGCAGAGCTGGGAATAAACGGAGCTTGATTCCACATCATATTGGTGTGTTGTTCATCTCCGTTCACTCCTCGGGCCGCGGCACCTGTAAGTGTACACTACAACAACATTTGTCAATCAAATAAGTATTTAGTGATATTAAGTGGGACGCCGCCTTTCTCATGATAAAAGAGGGACTTGACATAGGCATGGATATTAATTCTCTCACCTGCACAGTTCTCCTTGAGGGTTCTAGAAGAAGTTTACTTGTGGAAATAATGAACAACAGGTTAGTAATTCTTAGCTAAAATAGTTAAATTTCTCATGGAATGTAAATGCAAAAGAAACAACTACAGCATGTTACTCCATTTTTATCTTGAGTTCTCCCATTCTTTTGATGTGTTCTTAGAAGTGGTCTGGCTCCACCTCCTCTCTACCTTTTCCATGGAGGGTGGAAAGCAGCAACCAGTTCTCCTCTTAGATTTATTTTCTAGGACCAATCGCATCCAGATTCTACTTGCACACCACATGTCTCAGTGGGCTCTGCTGGGCACACTCTAGTGTAACAGTATCTGTCTTGTACTGGAGTGTCCAAACATGGATCCAGAACTTCAAGTGGCCTCACAAGTGCTGCATACAGGATAAGGCTCTCCCTGGACCACCTCTGATCTGCTGGCTACTATTGCTGATCCAGTCCAGTCTGTGGTTGGCTTTCTTCACTGAAGGTCATATATGGCCTCCTTAGTCTCTCATTGCCTGACTTGAGAGCTCAGGGGCGTGATTTGCAGAAAGGATGAGCCGAGAGCTCAAAATCAAATAGTTCAAAGGCATTTCACACAGAAAGTTAAATCAAATGTAAAACTCCTATTTATACTTCTCTGACTCTGTTCATCACCTATAAAATAATACCACTTCATCCCTCAATAATGTTGCAAAAATAAATTAATTAATGTTTATAACACATTCACATTCCCCAGAGGAAAAGCTCACAAGAAGATAAATAATTCCATTTTTTTGAGAAACATCTGATTAGTGTGCAGGAAAGAAAAAGGTTGCACAGATATAAAATATATTGAAAAAAAAATGCTTGATAACCAAACTCCATATATCTTGGATACTAAATAAGAGACCTTGTGGGAGGAGAGAAAAGTACGTGTTTGTATTACACAGCCTGTGTCATAATCCATGTGAATGGCTCAAGCTATTAATTGTGAAGAAACATTTCTAATTGCTTAATTTTGGATTAGAATTTAAAAAAAAAATGTTATATACAAGGATGTATGTGCTCTAAAAGCAAAAATAAAATCTATGGTATGTGTTAATTTCAGTATGCCAAGTTTTTAACGTGTCACTGAATTAATTGAATTTTTCTATTGCAATGTATTTTACACACAAAAGTACAACAGCAATAATTAACTTTCTGTGCTTCTGCCAACTTAGAGTTAGAAAGTATTATGTGAAGCATCATATTCTGTTGCTGGTTGCTGTATTGATATGCTGACACATTAGTTCACTTGAATATAATAAGTTTTCATTAACTTAGACATTAACTGTTATCGTAAGTAAACACTCTGCTGCACAATAAGTGAATTAAAACTAAATAAAATATGAAGATATCTGTCCTAAATTTCTCATATTCTGAAACCTTTAACATACAATCTCTAAATTACGTTACTCACAGTACAATAGGAAAAATTCTCATTAACATAGTTCAAAACAAGAATATCTCATAGAAAGAGAGATTTTCAGTTCTACACCTTTTTTAATGAGATTAAAAGTGCAAAATACCGCATCAACACCTTTCAGTCTTTTTGTTTGGATTTGTTTGTTTGTTGGTCTTGCTTTTGTTACTGAGAACTTGGCTAGGAACAAATGACAGGAAATGGGCTTGATCAGAGTCTGCCCTTCAAGTCAGCTGTATGTAAAGCCACTGCTGGCTGCAGCATCTCTGTAGCCTGCCATCATACTGCCTAAACTGCTATAAAGGCAGGTATAGCTTGGATTGTTCATTATTGTCCACATAAGAATGCTGTGGAGGTAAGCAAGATGCTAATAGTGTGCATGGCTGAGCAGACTGACAAAACATTTGGCCAAAACTTTTCCTTCTGTTCCACGGTTTACCTAAAATACAGTAACTGCTAATAGCTTGCAACCCTGTTAAGACAATGTAAAGTGAACCTGGGTTTGAACAAGAGCTGACATTTATATTTAATGTACAGTAAAGCTATGTCCCTGACTATTCTTCTTACATATTTTTGCTTAAGTATTCATAAACCCATGATTAATAAGATTTAGTACTTGATTTCTGTATGTCTTTAATATTTGTGTTCAGTTTCTCACAATGGAAATAGATCTTAAAATATAGCTCTGTTCTGAAGGGTACATCATAAGGCTCATTTAGTCAGTGCAATACATTGCAACATCAATAATAACACAACAATAAGATTGGAGCCAATAAAACAGGATTGTTGTCTCTTTCTTTTAGACCCCAAATTTACTGACATGATGCTGCTTGACCTTAGTCAGATGAAGACTAGCCCTAACTGCTTGAATATTTGCTAGGTGGGGGCAGTGCCTGGTTGAAAGAGTCTCTTGGGAGGCAGTTCTGAAAGGCAATGGAGTCCAGGAAGGCTGGACATTTTTCAAGAAGGAAATCTTAAAGGCTGTCCCTATGTGCTGAAAGACGCACCATAGAGAAAGAAGATCCTGGGTAAACAGAGTTTTAGCTGGATATCAGGAAAAGATATGAGAGTTTATGACATTTGGAAGAAGGGACAAGCCACTTAAGAGGACTACAAAGATGTTGTGAAAGTATGTATGGAGAAAATTAGAAGGGCCAAAGCCCAACTAGACCTTAATCCATAAAAAAACCCTAAAAGACCCCATAAAAAAATCCAGAAAAAAGCTGCCTGGCAGAAAAGAGCCTGAAGTAGTACCTGGCAGATGGCTGAATATGAGCCAGCGGTGTGCCCAGGCAGTCAAGAAAGCCAATAGCATCCTGGCTGGTATCAGAATTAGCGTGGCCAGCAGGGTTAGGGAACTAGTTGTTCCCTGCACTTAACACTGGTGAGGTCAAACCTCAAATATTTTGTTCATTTTGGGGCCTTTCACTCCAAGAAAGACATTGAGCTGCTGGAGAGAGTGCAGAGAAGCCCAATGAAGCCGGTGAAGTGTCTAGAGCACAAGTTTTATGAAGAGCTGGGGTTTTTAGCCTGGAGAAAAGGAGGCTAAGGGGAGACCTTATCACCCTCTGCAACTACCCGAAAGCCAGTTTTAGAGAGGTGGGAGCTGGTTTGGTCTCTCAAGTTACAATGTATAGGACAAGAGGAAATAGCCTCAGGTTGCACCATGGGAGGTTTAAATCGGATAGCAGGAAAAATCTTCATGGAAAGGTTTTTCAAGCATTGGAACAGGCTGCCCAGACAAGTGGTTGAATCACCAGCCCTGGAACTATTTAAAAGAGGTGTAGTTGTGGCAATAAGGAACGTAGTTTAGGGGTGGACTTGGCTGTATTAGGTTAGCAATTGAACTCAGTGGTCTTAATGGTCTTTTCCAACCTAAAATATCCTATGTTTTTACATTTATTATCTCTCCTAAATTCTATTAAAACACATTATTAATAAATATTGTAAGAAATAAAGATTGTTAATAAATTTTGTACTGTTTCTAAAATATTATTGTATCCCTTTTGCTTTTAATAGAAGCATATTTTCATTCATATTTTAATTCATATTTTATTTTTGTTGGGTTTTTTAACTTGTTATTTTGTTTTATAGATATTCATCATCAATACTTTAGTGATATTTTATATTGGTATTCAAAAACATTGCTATTAGGACCTTTCTACAACACAGTAATGTGCCTAAGAAAACTGTTGTATCAGATATTTTAAAACTCATTTATCCATTTTCTAAATGGAAGTAGTACAAATAAAATATTAAACAGCAGTATCATTCTACTTAAAAAGGCTGGGGAGAACTTATTAGTATATCTAATTGAAACCTACAAATCTAAAATCTAAATATCTAAATTTAATTTATCGATGTCTAATAGTTACTCAAAGTATATTTTCTAGGACTTGATATGATCTATTGTTATACATCCCAGGAGATATTCCTCCCATTTGTCCTTTCGGATGAAACTTCAGATGTTTTAAGGAAAAGAAAAAAAAAATTTTCCGATCTGTAGCATTGTTAAGAGAAATATTTCCTGAATAGGTAGCTGGTATTTTCTTACCAGTGCATAGAGCTGTTTATGCATGAAATTTCTGCATAAAGAGAGAAAGTTTAGAGAAGATAAATTAGAAGCCAAATAGTTAATAGTGTAATAGATAATTTACCCCACTTCTACAATAAGAATGCAAATGTCAGCAGAAAGTTATGAAGGAATATTCAGATAACAGGATTCTCTTTGTCCATCTAACTCCTATGTTTTTTTGCAGATCTGGTACTACTGTATCATCTCTGGATAAGAAGCTAGTAGGCGTTGTCTCCTTAGACCTAGTCTGACAGAAAAAAAAGTGTTTACAGTGTCCTCTCTGGTAGTACAAAATCTCAGTACCTAAGAGACTCATTACAGATCCAAACTCATACTTGCTTGGCTTAGATCACATATTCAGATGACTTAGCTCTTGCGAGAACATCATAACCAATAAATATACAATAATTTGAAATTATTTTCTTTTGGTCTTATGTGCTAACAGTATTTGAATTTGCATACAATATTTAAATAAATAAGAGTCTGTATCAAGAAGTGTCAGACAGATTTTGAAGTTTAATAAGTAGGTGATCATTTAGGAGACCATTGGTCAACAATGCTTCATAGCATATTTAATGTATTTCCTTCCTTTTATTCTTCCTAAATGAAAAAAAAAAAAAAAAAAACCAAAAAAAACCCACCACCTTTTTCTTAAGCAAATAGGTCTGGAATACAACTGCCATTCTGAATAAATCAGTATTTCTCTCTAATTCTGCTTCAAAAACATAAGTCTCTCATAAGGATCCAATACAGGCACTCTACTTCTGCACAGCATTTATACCTGGTAACTGTATAACAGCTACCTACCTGCCTGTCATTGATATCTGTGAATCTTATTCTTAGATATAACAAACTTTCCTTGTATTTTAATAGATAATATTAGCCTATATCTCAGGTATCTAATGTAGGTGAGAGGACACCTAAGTCAATTTTGAGCCAGTCTCACATTGTTGTCTAACGTTAGGTGTATTAAACATCTAACATTAGGTATTAGTTATTAGATATTAAAATTAGATATTCAAATGTGGGTTTTTTTTGTTTTGTGCTCTTATATTCTTCCCCTCCACATATATCTTTTTTCTTCTTTCCCTATCCTCCCTTTCCCACCTCTCACAGTTTAAAGCATCCAAATTAAGTTACTGAATTGAATCTTTTAATTATTAGTATTATTATTATTTTTCCTCTGTGGAAGAAACTTTACTCTGAGGTAAGCCAAAAATCCTGCTTGTCCAATCCTGGAGAAAATTAGAGCTGAACAAAGACTATTGTTTCATTCTGTTTCCAATATCTTGAGGCTTTCAGTCACATACCCTTTTCCCAACCACTCCATTGGCCTGCTCCATATGCCCTAATATTCCCTGTTGGCAATGTTTCCTATATTTGCAGGCATTTTATATCACCAAAAATGCATAAAGAAACACAAGGGAATCGAACAATCGGGCCCTGAGAGGTTACTGTATTTCAGTGCATAAAGGGAGCAGGATTTCTCCTGGGCAAAGTGCATCACCCTGTCTTTACTACTCATCTTCAAGAATGCATTTGAAAAATAAGTCTGCAGAAACTGAATATTAGTAGTTTGGCTAAAATTCAGTTGAATAGTTATCACAATATCATGACAAAGCCAGACAGTCTGAGGAACTATGGGCAGAGAATGAAAGACTGTTCACAGGACACTTAAGTTTAAAAATATGCAGAAGTTCTTTGGGGCTTAGGATCTATTTAAGGAGTTGCTGTATAAAAAAGAAAGCACAAGCTTGTACTTTTGTCAATAAAGATTTACCTACTTCTGATGATCCCACTGCCCATTTAGATTACAGTTCTCTGTGGGATAAACAGGCATTTTAGGAAATGTTGAGATGATCAGCAAGTCAAAAACAGAGACTGCACCCATTACAACCAGGTTAAATATGCCGTACATAACCCCCCTTCCCCCCCAAAAAAAAAAAAAAAAAAAAAAAAAAAAAAAA
>VXBJ01004931.1:41830-66568 GCA_013400055.1 Nycticryphes semicollaris
AAAAAAGAGAGAGAGAGAAACAATCTAATTAATGATTCATTTCTGGCTGTCAGTTCTTTTAATCATATATAGCTAGTCTCAGGTTATGGTAACCAAAGGTCAGTCAATGGGTTACTATTTTGAAACCTTGAGAAAATCACCAAATCCAGAGAAGGGCTGTTTTCTTTGAGAATTTTATTTTTTCCATATTTTTTCTTGTATTTCTCTAAGAAGAGAAATGTACCTTAAAGGATTCTGCTGTTCGGGGAATTACTGGATGGTCTTCATTCAGACAAAAAATCATAAACCTCCTTAGTCACTTTTTACAGAGGTGGGATTCTAAAGGAACTTTTCTGGATTTCACTCAGAAACAACAACAACAATCATCCCCCCAAAAACCCTTGATATTTTAAGGCAACTGCATCCTTTATATCATTATGTTTGATTTCGTAATTGCCATGTTAGCTGCCAGCTCTGATATTTATACACTGACTGCCTGTGTTTACACTGCGGGATATTTACTCGGCTATGTGCTCAGTCATCCTGCTGTCTGAGTACACGTCTTAGCTGTGTCCTAAGTATGGGGCAGGTGTATGCCACATTTTTGCCTGCGGTGATGATCTTCACAGATTCAGAGATGAATTTTCCTGAGTAATGACTTCTTATATGCCAGGATTTCTTTGTTTCCATTTCAGAGAATCTGAAGAGGAACAGGAAGAAGCTTGATCCAGACACAGCTCGGATGTGAGCTCACCCACACCCAGAAATGAGGATTTAAACATGGAAAACTTCTGTCAATGCTATAAACAGAGTCAAAGAACAAACCCAGAAACTTCACTTGCCTCTAACTTCTCCAAAAGAAAATCTAACCAATATGGAAATTGGAGGCCTGGATAAACAAACTAGTGAAGGAAGACCATGTGGATTAATTGAGGTCTCATTTTTTCTTTAGGAAACTGTTCCATTTTGTTTAATGCTTAATGCTTAATGACAGTGAAACTGGGAGAGTTAAAATGACTCCTCAGTGCTGTGAACAATACATTCATGAGGAATATCACTCTTATGACTTTTGAATTGTCCTATGAAAGAGGGAACAAATTTGATAAGGAGGTTTTGAGATCAATTCTACAATACAGCTAGCTACAAGACAATGTGAATAGGAAACATTCTTTAAAATTTTAACTCTCAGAGACAGAAAGTTACTCTGTTTAAGTAGAGAAATGTAGAGACTGTAAGCATGACAGATAACTCTGCCATATTGAATAGGCTACCCTCATACAAAAAGAACTGTGATAACTCAATTTTAAGACTATTCAGATTTCAATATTTCAAATCTTCTAGTTTTCTTACCTGAACTAGGTTGCATATGTTGCAATGAAACTTCAAGCTATAAACTTCAGCAAGCAGAGCAAGGACAAATCTAATTGTAATTTGAATAAAGCATTTAAAAAGAAAAGAGGGAAAAAAAATCCAACCAAAACAAGAAGCTTTGAACACTTCAGTAAGTGCTGCTGCTGCGTCAGCAAATTGTACTGTCCCCTTTTCAGATTTGACATGATGCACTTGAGTATGTTCTTAGTTTTAAGAATATGTATAATACTGCTTCTACTTAGAAAATAGCTAAATGCTTGTTAACATTCCTTATTTAAGTCAATTACGTAGTGCCTCACATAGTTGAGCTTCATATGAATATTTGTATGGGTATCAACCAATGAATCTGTATATTGCTACTATGTCACTGGAAATATCAACTTTTCAGTACAAACAAAGAGGTTTAGTCACAGCAGCCATACTGTGTTTTACATAAATATAAGCATATAGCCCCCTATAATCTGGAACCTAATAACTGCATGCTTAATTTTAGTTTGAAAGTCATACTAATTCTATGATAAATAGGTATTAATTTGTATAGCTGATTACAATTTTTTTTTTTTGCCTACTACATTTCTGCCATGCCTTGTATTCAAATATTTTTGGGGTGGAATTTATACAATAATATCACTTTCAAGATGGAAATGTAACAGCTGAAGAAAATAATACTGAAATGAAACTTCCTCAGTATTTCCCTTTCACAGATGATTTTGACAAATAATCTGTCAAGTCCTTACTTCTTTCTTTTTTCTCTTCTTTTTTTGAAACAACATCCTCTAAGAAATAGATATTTTGTTTTTTCCCATTTATTGCTATATAAATAGACATTAATCTAGAAGAAATTCACCCCGATTTTGACCTATTTACTGAGCTGCAACTGTGTTAAAATTTGTAAAACTCTTCACATTTCTAGAGGTGGTGGAGTCAAGCTGATTAGAGGGAGTGTCTATTTTCATATTTTTGAGTTATTTTGTGTTGGTTTAGAACACTATTCCGAAAACATTTGTTTTTACAACATCTGTTTGGGGAAGAAAAGAGGTTGAATACTTCTATTTAAAGCTCTTCAGATTAAAAAACATGAGAAATTACTTAATTAACATAGGTAATATAATTAAACCCACACCTAAATCACAGTTGTTTGCTGGATGTATCTGGATCTTTGCCTTCCTCTCTGTGCCTCAGTTCTTTGTCACTGAAATATCATAAGTATATTATATTTACTATAGAGAAATATATATATATATATATAAGTATATTACACTTATTATAGAACCAAGCAAAGCAGCTAATTACATAAATGACTGAGAGGTGTTAATTTATTATGATGAGACAGTATTTAAGTATGTAAGAAAGGAAATACGAAAGTATATAGATAGATCAAATGTTTAAGCTAAATTTATAATAACACCTCCTGGTCATTAGAAATCAAGTCTCTATAATGTTCAGGTGTAAGAACAGTACCTGGAATAGTCTTGCCTGAGCCAAGTAACACTTTTTCCAGTTATTCCCAAGCATGTTCTGGGAGATACCAGAAGAAGGAGGATTCTTAATTAGTATGTGGCCATACTGTTTGGAGAGTAAGAGAATTTAATAATATGAGCACAAGCTGTTCTATGCCAGCTGGTCTCAACACCAAACAACAGCCCTAGACATGTTTAATTTACTAGTCTAAATGTAGCTTTTGTGCTCTTCCACAGTGCTCCCACAGTAGCAGATTCCTAAACAAAGGCTAGGTTCCCTAGCAAAGGAGAAGAAATAACATTTTTAATAGGAAATAACTCTATGTTTAATAGCAATTGTGCATATAGTAGACAAAAGGAATAAAAAGATGCCTTTCCTCAAGTAAGCTGATCAAATGACCATAAAAATTAATACCAAGTACAGACAACCTAAGCAAAGATTGGAGTTTTCTTGAGTTTTAGAGAGAGCAATGCCATATTTATTGAAACAGTTATGCATATTTTGTTTTTTTTTATGGGCAAAGAGAAGCATAACTGATACATGTTCCAAAATTTATTATTAGTCTAATTAAAGTCTAATTAAAATGCAAAAAGCAGGTATTATTGGTCCAATTGCAGTGATACTAACTTTCACAAATCATCAACACAGTGAAGACACAGGCTTCCTGGTATCAACCCTTTTTCCCTGTGATTATGCTCACTCCTGGTATGCCACTGAATCGTAATCCCTGCAGGTTCACTCATACGAAAGACAAGGGATGAGAAAGTTAAAGAGGAATCACCAGCTTTGCTAGGTATTTGCCAGGAAGAATAGGATGGTCATGGTAGAACTTTATCTCAGTCTTTCAGTCTTGTGTCCACTTGAAGCTGGTTTTGTAGATGTTCTTAACACAGTCTGCTTACCACCTGGTCTCTTTTTTTTTTTTTCTTTTTTTTTTCCCTTGGTTTCCATCAAACATTTGGCTGTTTACATCTGTTAGCTATTATTTATAGCAGCATAATAATTTCCCAAACACTATAAAGAGCTAATTTTATTTATTTATTTTTTTTCTTAGTGACCACATAGGACGGTTAAAACTTTGCCATGGAGGGTAATAACAGAGCTAAGCCAACCCAAGTTAGGCAATAGTCACTTTGTCCCACATAATTGTTATAGCAGTTAAAACTATCAGCTCAGACTCAGACAGGCCAGACAAATCCCAAGGGCCTTCTTTGTCAGGCCAATAAAATGACTATGCTAAGAATAACAACATAATATTTTCTAGCCCCCAAAATAAACAAAGTCATATTTTAATTTGGGGAGCATGAGTTCAAACTACAGAGCAGAAAAGAAGACAAAGTGTCTTGCGGGCTCCAGGAGAAAAAAAAAATCATATAAAATTATTATTTCTTTTATTATTTCAGTTTGCTTTTTCATCGGTGTCCATAATGTATAAAGAACAAGAAACTTCTATGTAAAAATACAGCTCAGAGAGCTTTATCTAATCCCCAGTGAAATCAATAGCTATTTTTTCGTTTACTTTTATACGTTTTGAACAAAGATCTACACTAACAAAAAATAATATACTGCAACACTGTTTAATTGTGTGATTAACAAAAAGTCCAAAACCAAGACTGTATTCTGAAACCTAAGAATGATGAGCCTTATGCGATTTAATAAGCCATGTGCAAGCGTATACTTTCTTCCTGTTCAAGCTTTATTTTAAACATTCTTACTTCTAAACTAATTTTTTTTTTTCCTTTCCAGGACATCTGGTGCCTAAAAAACACAGCAGAACAGCTCCAGACTTTCTCATTTTATAATTAAAGAAGGCCTGGATTTTTAGGTCTTGCTGTGAAGCTCACAGTATGTGTATTTATGAGTCTGGCATATCCCTCAGACTGACGAGGCTGGTTGCAATTTTTTTACTTCTCCTAAGCTCAGAGCTGATAATTCAGAGAGTGTTTCTGATGCTGTGAAGGGACCTACTTCCTTAAAAAGCTGACCTTGGAATCAGTTTTGAGGGTCAGGATCTAAGAGAGGGAAGACAGGTTGTGAATCTCAGTGAGCACGTGGATTCATCTAAACAATTCACATTGGATCTAAAGTATAGACATCTGTGATATCTGAGCTAGTCACCATCGCTTTTCTATAGAGCCAATAGACAGAATTATACTTCTTATACCAACTTAAGTTACTATGGAAACCAGCTTATTTTATACTAACTTACCTATATCTAAAACAGATTACGAGAGCCATGACGGAAAAATTTATTTCTCGTCCTTGAATTTTAAGGTCACCTAAAGTAAAACTGAGATGTACATTTTTCTTCTATAGACCTCTAGCTTCTTGATGAAGTTTGGTCTGGCCAAAGATGTCTGTGTACCTCTTTTGTATAAACATGACATTGTTAGAAAACTTGAGCAGCAAAAACTGTGTTAGATTATTATTTCCCAGACATTCCAATAAAGGTAATATTGGCTTCTGGCCAGTTTAACCCTATTTCCAGTTCTTTGTGTATTTTTTTTTTCTGTTGTAAAAGACAAATTAACTTTTTGTCTGTAAAATCATAAGGAAAAATCCAGCTAATTTAACTATTTCCATTCCCTGCCAATTGCTCAAAAAATTAGGGCACTTTTTTTTTAATTCCACAGTCTTTTTTAAATGTTCCTCTCAATTTTAAAAAATAAATAAATAAATCTTATTATACATTAATTGCCCGTACTAGAATACAAGGGCTAAAAAAACACATTAATACAAAAAAAAGGAATATAAATTCCATCTTTTCTCTTTTTCTATCTCTATATAGTCAATATCTAAATAGCTGTTTCAAAAAGCCAATCTAGTTGTGTTCCCTATGGGATCATTTTAACAATTGGAAGCATTTTCTATTAACATTCAAAGAAATGTTTGATTTGGGTTGTCAAAACAATGACAGAAGTAACAGAACCTTTGATTTAGCTTTCAAAAAATTTCTTTTAAGTAGCCTCTAGAGATTCCTTAATACATTTAAAAATACAAAGGAAAATGGGAATTACCAAGAACTAGTAATGTTAATTTTCTAAGTGAAAATTCTCAACTACTGTCAGTTACACCACCTGTAGATAACTTTTCCGGCTTAATAGATGGTGAGCATGCTTATCCTGTAGATAAAGGGCTGTAAAGTGGTGTCTCTATGGGATTGGCTATGCTCAAGTAACAATATCTAAGAAGTTAACTCTTAGGAAGTCTTTGTATCAAAGTATGATTCATTGCTGTAAATTGCCGCATTCAAGCATAGGAACAGTTTCTGATACTTACTTCACTGCAATTTAAGTTCCTTCAGCGGAACTACTTTTAAATCACTACAGTACAGCAGGAAAAGGTGTCCTGTTTCCTCCTAAGATTGTCAAGGAAATTAATTTATTGTAGGAATTATTTTTTTATTGAGTTAATATATTTTAAAGGGGCTGGGGTTTTGACTTTTTAACCTTTCATATTTTTTTTTGCTATACCAAGCCCAAATAATTTTAAATAAATCTCTATTTCCATAAAGTTAAAATTCCCATCACCAGTTCCTTAATTTCTTTATGGAGGTTGTTCCCCCCTGAACTGAAGCCTCAGTGTGATTTTGTGGTTTTTTTTGTTTTTTTTTTTTTTGTTTTTTTTTTAAGTAATGTAGTTACAGACAGTGCTACTTTTAATTACATTCAATATGCATATGTGAGACAGGGAAACCAGCATCATCATTGGCACCAAAGTCATGTAAATTATTTCCTCTGAGTCTTGTGAGAGAAATCCTGTTCAGGACTAAGTATTAAACCTGAGGGGCTTTATAGAGTTGTAAGACATTTAATAACACAATTACAGCAATATAAAAATTCTTTTTGTAACCTAGGCAAATTTTATTATCATACATTGTCATGATAGTTGTTGCCAAAATTCTTTCCACTTATCTTAAACTTCTCTGAGGATTTAATCTCTTCCTTGAAAGAAACAAATTGTCCTCTGAGCATAGAAAAATACTAGAAAACTGGATTAAACCAGACTTCTAACTTCAGGCATCTGAAGCTAGGTGAAATAAACATTATTGAGAATTACTTTAGAATATAATGTATATTTTTAGGTAAATGTAGAGATACTGGAAATAATCAAGCATTAATTCTGACACATTATTATTCAGGTTACTGATGAGGATGATATCCTAGGTAAGAGGAATAAAGGTATACACACTGGTTTATATGTAGGTAGGGTGACAGGAAAAATAGTATGTTTGTAAAGGTAAAATTATATGTGTTTGATGCTTTCAGTGATTCTCCTAAAGTTTTTAGAGGCTTATTAGCTTGTAGATGTGGCACTTAAGGACATGGTTTATTGTTGGACTTAATAGTGTCAGGTTTATGGTTGGGCTTGATGATCTCAAGAGTCTTTCCAACATAAATGGTTGTATGATTCTTAAACCCCAAGATTCATTCCATCATTCACCATCCATCATGATAATTCATCGTCCATCATGATTATTCATCATCCATCATGATTATTCATCAGGATAAGCTTTCCACAGCTTGGGAAAGTCATAGCAACTTTGAGGAAGTAAATATGTATAGATATTTCCAAATCAGAAGATGTTACCTTTCTGACTGATCTTTTCTAGCTGTGCTGTTTTTGTTCTTTCTTCCTTGTGGAAGGAGAATGAACTAAACCATAAACATGCAGTAGGAAACAGAAAAAAAAGACATTTTACATGTGCAACTATTAGGAAACAGCAAGTTTGATGTCAGTGCACTGATGGATACCAACCAATGAGCTGAATCACCATAACTGACCATAAATGTATGTTAAATGGTCCTCCATAGTAAAGTTTTATTCAATAGTTTAAATCTTGATTAAGGTTGCTAAGCCAATATACCCTTACCCCTCACTAGTGAGTAAATGGGGAGAGGAGGGTGAAATTACCTTCAACTTTCTACAGTTTGTCTTGTGTTAAAGATGCACAAAACAACTGCATCAGGTAAATCATGAGGGCCTTGTGAAGAGAAACTGTAAAAGGAGATACAAAATAAAAGCACACAATAGACTGAAAAATCCCCACAAATGAGGGTGCCAAGATAACCGTTAGTATCCCCTGATCTTTTGCTTGTACATTCTATTTCTGTGTTCCAGTGGAAAGCTCCTAAAGGCAGTAAATATACACTGGTTATTTTAGTGATATTGTTTCCATGTAACATCCATCAATGCTTCTGGGCATTGGAAAACAGCAATAATAAAAATGCATGAGTTTCTGGGAAGACAAAGCTCCATATGACATGTTTCTGAAATTATTCTAGAGAAATGATAATTTTCAACTTTATTGCTCCTTGGTTGACCTGACTGTTGAAAGTTTCATACAAAATGTAACAGTAAACTCAAATTTGAAGTAGAAAGAGTATGTCTGTTATCAATCAAGAAAACAATCAAAAAGAACAAAAGAAGTCTAGGAAATAAGTGTACCAATAGTTCAGACATTATAATTTTATTTAATAAAGTGCAGGAAGATATCTTACAGCATATAGCAGACAGGCATGATATATGGTACACCCAAAGCCCTGGTAAGTCAGTACACATTGGTGCAATTTAAAGCTTTTCTTTGCTTTTCTTTTTCTTCCCTGTATGTGACTCTTTTATTTTTTTATTTTTTTTAAATGATGTGCATCTTGGATCCTGAAAGATCACAAAGTACAACAGAAGCTTTTTACTACTGACCACTGGGCCATTTTTACCTGAAAATGCATGCTAACATGAAAAGAAGCAAACACAATGTTGTATCTCTATTCCCTCAGCTTTTCTCTCCTAAGCCTTCCTTTAAAATGACATGTAGAGACTCCTATACACAGAACTACTTTCAGTATATATATAAATTCAGTAAATCGTATTGAATCTTCAAATCTTAAAGAACCATGCAAGACCAAGTAACAATTTTCGAACACACTCTTATCTTTCATTTTTACTTTAATTTAAAAACAGCTGACTACTTCTCATTATGCTGAATGTATTCTCTTGCTACCAGAGAGGGCTGTGATTACAAGGTATATATCACCATATAGAAATCTTGACAGTTTGCCTTAGTTTGCAAAATCCCACACTTCAAGACAATACTTTATTTGAAACACTACCTAATTTGAAATGTTTCAGTAATAGCAAAGCTGTCTGTCTGCAACATTTTGCATTATTTGGTTTCCATTCTTTAAGTAAGGAATCCTGGGTTTTGTGCTTTATGGTTTTTTTGTGTGTTTGGTTTTTTGTTTGGGTTGTTTTTTTTTTTTTGAGGGAATGCCTTTTTTTTTTTGAAGCAGGTTAATTTATTCAACTCTTAAAAATTAAATCCTGTTTCAGAAGCTTGTCTTCACCAAAGTTTATGTCAAAGATCGTTTCCTACAATTTAGTAGGACTATTATTTCTGAGCTGAACACAAATAGCTCATAAAAGTTAGTACAAGTAACCATAAAAACTTTTTGTGTTTTTTTGTGTGTGCTTATAAAACATGTGTTCCTGTGGTCCAGTCATTTATTTTTTTCTATTTGTTATATACACTTGAATCTTGAGGCTATTCTTGAGGCTTTGTGGATGAATGAAATATTAACATAATTAAGATATGGAAAACAATCCGACAGAAAGCAGGTTAATTTGATTGTTTGACTATTCCTTTGGCATTTTTGAGACTTCTCCAATATACTACCATACTCAAATATCTGACAAGCAGGTGACAGTTGTTTTTTGGGGGCTAGGGTTTTTTTTTTGTTTGTTTGTTTGTTTGTCATTTTGGTTTAGGAGAAGATTGCTTGGGATTTTTTGTTGTTTGTTTTGTTTGTTTGGCTTTACTGTGAATTCAATAGTAAAATCATAGACTCACAGAATCATAGAATCATGGAATCATAGTATCATAGAATAGTTCAGATTGGAAGGGACCTTAAAGATTATATGGTTTCAACCCCCTGCCATGGCCAAGGACATCTTCCATTGGTACAAGTTGCTCAACCCTCCATCCAGCTTGGCCTTAAACAATTCCAAGGATGAGGCATCCATGACTTCCCTGGGAAACCTATTCCAGTGTCTTACCATTTATTTCTAATATCTAATCTAAATCTTCACTGTTTCTGTTTAAAACCATTACCCCTTGTCCTATCACTACATTCCTTGATAAAAGTCCCTCCTCATACCTGCAGTTGCTCACACAAATTCCTGTAGCTAATGCCTAAGTGATCTCTGTAAGGGCAAGAAGAAGGAGAGAGCGCCTGCATTAAGGTTACCTGGTCAATGATATTTTCAATGCAAAAAAGCAACTGACCACTTGCGAAGATTACAAGAATGCAGTAAGAGTATGCAGGGATGAAACAAGGAAAGCCAAGGTCTCCTTGGAATTAAACCTGGCAAGGGATGTCAAAGTCAAGAAGGATTTTTTCAAATATATTGTAGGCAAAAGGAAAACTAGAGAAAATGTGGGCCCACCCTTGAATGAGACAGGTGCCATGGTGACAGAGAGTGGAAGAGAAGGTGGAGTTACTGAATGCCTCCTTTGTTTAAGTCTTTACTGCTTAGGCCAGCCCTCAGGAATCCCAGACTTTGGAGACAACAGAGAAAGTCTGGATGAAGGAAGACATGCCCTAGGCTGAGGAAGATCAAGTCAAGAGAACAGTTAAGTACACTGGATATCCGCAAGTCCATGGGTCCTGATGGGATTCACCTGCAAGTGCTGAGGGAGCTAGCAGAAATCATTGCTGGGCCTCCCTTGGGTGGGTGTCAAGAGTATGGGGCCAGACTTTTTTCAGTGGTGCCCAGTGACAGGACAAGAGTAAATGGGCACAAACATGAACAAAAGAAGTTCCATCTAAACATGAGAGAGTGATTTCTTTACTTTGAGGGTGGCAAAGCACTGGAACAGGTGGGGTGGTGGAGTCTCCATCTCTGGAGACATTCAAAACCCATTTGGACATGTTCTTGTGCAGCCTGCTGTAGGTGGGCCTGCTTTGGCAGGGTGGTTGGACTAGATGATCTCAGGAGGTCCCTTCCAACCCCATATCAGTCTGTGATTCTGTGATATTGTGAAAAGGGATAATAAACAAGAACACACAGGGACTATGGGAAAGTAGCGTAAGATTGGTGAGGAGGACTGTAAACATGCTCAGGTGACTCATATATGGGGTGCTGGAAAACATATCACACTATTTGTTATTTAGTTTTGTATGCTTAAGAAGTAGAACATCTGCACTTAGATAATGTTGGTCTGGGATAGACTCATCCAGGTTTGATACCTTACTGAACACACCTGAGGTTCTTGCCCGGCTATTGAAGAGATCAAAGCACAGCAGAAAGCTCTGCCTGCTGGAGTCCTTGAAATATAGGCCAGAACAACAAGTGTAAGAGCTCTCAGCTCTCTCACTCCCTTGCTAACAAGGATTCTCTTGCTAATACTCTCTCCTGCTCTGCAGTGTCTGTGTCCCCTGCTAGCCTGCCTCCGCCCAGGTGCTGCTTCAGAGATTCCCCGATCCATGAGGTATTGAGATTAAATTTGTTCTTTGCCTTTAATCCATGGTTTTGTGGTTGTTCCTGCATCCTGCCTTCATCAGCTCACACAGGGACATGAACCTGATTGACAAATTTTAAGGGAGGTAGTAAGAGACACAGACCTGAAAAAACAGAAATGGAGACAAGGCTCAAATCTCACCACTCAGACTTATTGATGGGCTATCAAGAAACTACAGACAACAAGGTTGATCCAAGAAGATCAACCTGGACTTTGTAACTGGTAAGACTGTAAATCAGGGGAGGGATGTGGGTACAGAAAACAGAAAATAGCATAAAAGAGGTTAGTGGCATGCAAAATGAGGCAAGTCAGTATGCTTGTCTGGCTGAGCCCTATGTTTGATCACTGCAATTTTTCCTATTTGTTTACATCTTCTTGTTATGATCTCTTAGTGTAACCTCGCTCCCTGTCCCATGTGTGTGCAAGTTATCAGTGCCATCTACTGAGGGCACTGGTGTGAGGGGACTAAGAGCCAGCTCCTGGGGTCAGACTTGGGGTAGCAGCCCACTGTGGCCTGTGGTGTGAACTACTGGAACCAGTGGTATCTCAGCATCAGCTGCTGGAGTGAGTGGGGTCTTGCACTTCCAGCCATCAGGGTGGGAACAGCGTGTGTCCCAAAATCCACATTCTGGGGGGACATGGGGAGAGTGAGGGGCTCAGCACCTGCAGCTGGACCAGAAACACAGGTCACAGCCTGTGCTGGGTGCTGGCTTTTTGGGGGTGAGTGTCAGTACCTGTTCCAAACTCTGTTTGTGTGTGTGTGTATTCACTGGCAAACTCCAAGCTATCCAGCTGGTGAGTAGGAGGCCCGTGGTCTGTGCAAGGGAGGGTGTCAGATGGGTGGAGGGTCCATGCTTGTATTTTAGTGGACCTATGAGTACGGGGTGCCTGTGGGATGAGCGTGTGAATGCTGTGTGCATGTAGTGACCATCCAGCTGGACCAGCCAATGAGCAGGGGACCTATGGGGCAAGTAAAGGGGGCCTGGATCTGGGCAGAGTAGGGAGAGGGGTTGTGTCAGTGCTTGGGCAATCCACAAGTGTGTGTGTGCATTTGCATGCCAAGCTGGGGAGTGTGGTTTGTGTGCTGCACTACTGACCTTCTGCCTGTGCCAGCCCAATGAGAGGAGATGTGGCTGTCTGTGCCTTTGGTGTGAGTCCTGAATGTGGAGGCAGGACCCCTTGTCTGTGGCCATCTGTGTGACTGACCATGCCACGTGTGTGTGTGTGCATGTATGTGTACCTGCAAGAACAAGTGCATATGTGTGTGTGTGTTCACACACCAGGCTGGGATCCAGCAGCCAGGCAGGAAGAGTCCTGGGATGGAGCAGTTGGAGACGGTGGCTGCACTTAACATCCCTTAAGTATCTCCTCATCTTAATTTCTGAATTTTCTAAGCAAAAGTTCCAGCAAAAGGGGGAAGCTATTTTATATTTTTTTTTAACTGTGAAGTCACATAGAATCAGGGTTAATTAAAACAATAAAGGTAAAGAGTCCTTTCAGACCAAGATCTGATATACTTTACTTCAGCATCTAGCTTAAGCTTGAATCTGAGCTTCAATAAACTGGTTCAAGAAAATGCTGAGATTTAACACACCTGTTCTCAGCTGTTGAAAAATGCAATCTCATCATTAACATTCCCTCTACAATTCTTCAAGAAGCATTAGATTTTTTAAAGTAGAAATAAGTTAAATCCTCGTTTCAGTTGTCTGCACACAACAAATCAACCTCAATTCTCTCTGCAGTCAATACACCACCAGTGAACAATTTACCCTATTTTAACGTAACCGTCTACTTTAGGTAGAAAGAGGTGCCTATTTTTCTCCAGACAATAGCAGGATTCAAAGAAGACAGCAAAATTTAGGTATTCATGCAGCCATCTAAGCAACACTATGAAGCCATTACATAAGAAAAGCAGTTTGGCTCCTACCATCAGGTTTTACTCCTTTTACGTCTCTATAAGTAGAAGAGACCCAAAGAATATTAACATATCCTGAGAACCTCATCTATTTGTAGTATCTTTGGTTAGTTTCTAACCCAGCATTTAACTTATCATTAGTTCTAGAAGGGCTGTAAGACTGTTGGAATATCAGAGCCTCAAAGGGAAATTGCCATACATTTTGAAGACATTGATTATCCCTTAAACTACTACTGACTTTGGTCTCCTTTTTGCTACATTTGCTCTTTAGTTTTCTAACAGTGATTAATTCCAGTTTAATTACACAAACAAGCAAACAAGCAAACAAATAAATCATCTTGGCATGGAAAGTAAAAAAAAAAAAAAAGCAGGACTCAGGGATATATGTTAAAAAATTAAATATTTAAGCATGGTTTGAATTCTCATTTAAAGAATAAAACAACATATTGTGAAAAGAATTCCATGAGGGAATGAAGAAATGTTGTCAACAGAATGAAATATGTCATAGGTCATCTGTCACAAAATGTCATAACTATGTGGCTTCCTGTTTTTCTACAAATTCTGTGTAATACATTCACTTCCAAAGCATGAAGCATAGATTGTATGGCAATGTGGCAATGTTCTGTTAAGCTGTTTTTTTTTTCTCCATTACACAAAATGACTTGTAGTTGTTCTAAGTTCTAGTATTCATATGAAAGTTACTCATCACTCTAGTTGAGTATGAGATATACAGTTGCTTTATAAAAATAAATCAGTTGTATGCCAGACTATTTTATCGTGAAAACTAAAGTTTTCTCATGACTGACTTAATTGGTATGCTTACTATTGCTATAGTTCTCTCATTATAAGGACTCTGGTAGCAAATGTAAGGAATAGTTGAAAGCAGTTGCTACCAAATCTTATTTTTTTTTTCTTTAATGTTTTTGTACTCACATATTAATGAATTTTGCAGTGTTCTAAGGAAGGAGCTAAGACTTTGTAATGTAATTTATTTTTTTTTTAAGTTTTATGGTTTTGGGTTTTTTTCAAAAAATCAGACAAACGGTCTTTTCGGACAACGGAAAATACCTTTTCTGTTAAAACAAGGTTCCTAATGAAAATTTTTGACACGCTCTTGTTAATAACATTTCAGAAAATGTCATTAAATCCAGGAGAAAATGACATCTTAAAAAAAAAAAAAAAAAAAAGATTCGTCCATTAAAGAAACAAATATACAAAGCAGCTATATACGAAGCAGGCTGCATTATGTCTCATGTCATTTTCCTAGCAAAGCTTTGTGTGAAAATCAGGAGTGGTGGTCTGATCTGAGAATGATCTAATATATGATTTGTTGCCTAATAAATCAGTGATAGAAGAGATAAAGATCCATATTTTTCTCCCAGGAAGCCCCTCATTTTCTAAGGAGGTTAGTAATAATCATAGAATCATTTAGGTTGGAAAAGACCTTTAAGATCAAGTCCAACTGCTAACTTAACAGTGCCAAGTCCACCCCTAAACCATGTCCCTAAGAGCCACATTTACACATCTACAGGGATGGTGACTCAACCACTTTCCTGGGCAGCCTGTTCCAAAGCTTGGCAACCCTTTCAGTGAATAATTAATTCCTAAGCCTCCTTTTCTCCAGGCTAAACAATCCTAGCTCCCTCAGCTGTTCATCCTAAGACTTGCTCTCTAGACCTCTCACTACACAAATTGTCCTTCTCTGGACACACACTAGCACATCAACATCCTTTTTGTAGTTAGGGACCCAAACATGGACACAGTACTCAAGGTGGAGCCTCAATGGAGCTGAGTACAGGGTGATGTTGACTACCCTAGTCCTGCTGGCTACATTATTCCTGATGCATGCCAGAATGCTGTTGGCCTTCTTGGCCACTTTGGCACACTGCTGGTTCATATTCAGCCAGCTGTCGACCAACATCCTTAGGTTCTTTTCTGCAGGACAGTTTTCCAGCCACTCTATCCTAAGCCTGTAATACTGCACAGGGTTGTTGTGACCCAGGTGCAGGACTCGGCATTTTGCCTAGTTGAACCTCATACCATTGGCTTCAGTCCATATATCCAACCTATTCAGATCACTGTGTAGAGCCAGTACACTGGGTATCCGTAAGTCCATGGGTCCTGATTGGATGCACCCACAAGTGCTGAAGGAGCTGGAAGAAGTAATTGCTGGGCCACTCTCCATCGTCTTTGAAAGGTGCTGGAGAACAGGAGAGCTGCCTGAGGCCTGGAGGAAAGCCAATGTCATCCCAGTCTTCAAAAAGGGCAAGAAGGAGGACCCCAGAAACTACAGGTCAGTCAGCCTCACCTCCATCCCTGGAAAGATGATGGAACAACTCGTTCTGGGCGTCATCTCAAAGCATATGGAGGAAAAGAAAGCTATCAGAAATAGTTAACAAGAATTCACCAAAGGGAAATCTTGTCTGACTCACCTGATAACCTTCTACAATAGCACCACTGGATGGATAGACAAGGGGAGAGCAGTGAATGTTGTCTACCTTGACTTCAGCAAGGTTTTCAACACTGTCTCCCATGGGATCCTCATAGGTAAACTTAGAAAGTGTGGGTTAGATGAATGGGTAGTGAGGTGGATTGAAAACTGGCTGAAGGACAGAGCTCAGAGGGTCATGATCAGTGGCACAAAATCTAGCTGGAGGTTCATAACAGGTGGTGTTCCCCAGGGTTCAGTACTGTGTCCAGTCTTCTTCAATATTTTCATAAATGACCTGGATGAAGGGATGGAATGTACACTCAGCAAGTTTGCTGATGACACAAAACTGAGAGGGGTGGCTGACGCATAAGAAGGCTGTGCCACCATCCAGCAAGACCTAGACAGGCTGGAAAGTTGGGTGAAGCGGAACTTAATGAAGTTCGACAAGGGCAAGTATAGGTTGTGTTCACCTGTGCAGGAATAACCCCCTGCACCAGTACAGGTTGGGGGCTGACATGCTGGATAGCAGTTCTGAGGAAAAAGATCTGCGAGTCTTGGTGGACAACAGGATGACCATGATCCAGCAACGTACCCTTGTGGCCAAGAAGGCCAATGGCATCCTGGGGTGCATCAAGGTCAAGGGATGTTATCTTGCCCCTCTACTCTGCCCTGGTGAGGCCCCATCTGGAGTATTGTGTCCAGTTCAGGAAGGACAGGGAACTGCTGGAGAGGGTGGAACAGCAGAAGACCACCAAGATGATTAGGGGTATGGAGCATCTCTCTTATAAGGAAAGGCTGAGGGACTTGGGTCTTTTTAGTTTGGAGAAGAGAAGAGAAGAGAAGAGAAGAGAAGAGAAGAGAAGAGAAGAGAAGAGAAGAGAAGAGAAGAGAAGAGAAGAGAAGAGAAGAGAAGGGAAGGCAAGGCTGAGAGGGGATCTGATCAACACCTATAAATACTTAAAGAGTGGCTGCCAAGAGCATGAGGTCAGCATTTTTTTCAGTGGTGCCCAGTGACAAGAGGTAACCATCACAAACTTGTACATAAGAAGTTGCATCTAAACGTGGGGAAGAATTCTTTCCTTTGAGGTTGGCAGAGCACTGGAACAGGCTGCCCAGAGAGGTGATGGAGTCTCCACCTCTGGAGACATTCAAAACCTATCTGGACACTTTCCTGTGCAACCTGCTCTAGGAGGACCTCTTATGGCAGAGAGGTCAGACTAGATGATCTCAAGAGGTCCCTTCCAACCCCATATAACTGTGATTCTGTGATTCCTACCTTTTTGCAGATCAACATTCCTACCCAACTTGGTGTCATCTGCAAACTTACTGAGTTAACCTCATATAATTGAACCTAAGTACAGATAATTTAAATTTTGTATTCAGTCTGTCTACAAAGGGAGTAATTAAGGGAAAGCATTCTTTTTTACATTTTCCTTCCCAATATTTGCTAGTCTTCAACTCTGAAACACAGTAATATCTAAGTATGTTTCAGCTTTGTAATAATACTATTTGCACAATCATCAGCAAGTATTTTGTGACACAGTTAAACATAAATGTATAAATAGTATCTAACTGAAAAGGAAGAAAGGGAAACTTGTCATAGAGGTGAACCAGCAGCATACAGGGAAACAAGTGTAAGTAGGAAAATATGCAAGATATCAAAAGATTGTGATAATAAACAGGAAGGGTACTTCATGGAACCCCCAAAATCCTGACGAATAAAAAGGAGAGATCCTTAGTGAAACTTGGTGGACTAATAGTAAAAATAAGACACACTTTGTCAGGAGTAGCTGAGATCATCCCCTTTCATTTCCCTGCAAAGGTTATAAATAATAAAGATGAGGGAGGAAAGATGGTGAAGACATAAGACCATTTCAGTACCAGCCTCCTTCCTCAGAAAGCTCTCAAGCTCTTGTTCTTACCCTCTGTGGGTAAGAACAATCCAGTACCATAGAGTTAGTGGTAACTGTATGACCTCTGCTTAGTGGTATTGTACCTCAACATTATTCTGAAGTGACAGCGTCCCCCACCTTTTTCCTTACAGTAAATATTCTGGTGTTTTCCTAGCTTTTGTGACCATACTATTCATGAAAAAGATTCTTCTTGAGACCTAGCCATAGCCTCTCTTCTGTCTGATCTTTCATGCCTTAATAATTAATTTCCTTACCATTTCCTTACTGTTAATTTTTGTCTCTTTTAGCACATACATTCAATGAGTGACTCTGCCACACTAGATGAAAGTGTCAGAACTTGCATGCATTTGACTAAGTCCTGAATACCTCAGAAAGGGGAAGCTAGTCTGTTTCTGATGTTTCTTTTTCTCTGTACTTTCTGGTCCACAGTAAATTACTCTCCATTTCCTCTTCTTTTGCCTTCTGTAGTGGGTGGGGGCTTAGAGACCAAAATTTATAACTTATGTTTTTCTTTAGAGGCAGAGAAGGCATAATAGAATGCAAAACCTAGACAAAATTAGTGAAATTTCCCAAATGAATTCATGCTGAATTCTCAACTTGGTACCCAAGAAGATCTATTTATTTCCCCATACCTCCTTGTTCCTAGCTGAATGGTCAAGCATACAGTGCCCTTTTCTTTGTACTCTCTCAAAAATCTATCAGTGATTTTAGGCCATATTTTCCCCCATGTTCCAATTTTTGTGGAAGAATGAGCTGAAACAGTTCATTGAAGAATTAGATGAGCACTTGACTAGCTCAAGAGCAGCATCGCAAATATGTTCAACATAGAGGGAGAAAAGTTGGAGGGAGAAATGGGATAAATTCTTGTTTTAGATACATATTAAACTCATATCTGGTCTGATTAATGTGCTTTGTGAAGATTCATTTTGAAGCAGGAGCAGGTTTAAAAAATAGCAAGTGTAGGATAGTAGATTTCCTGTCCTTCCTCCTCTTCTTCTACCATATCATCAAGATGACACATATAACCATCTTTAGTATAGCTGAAAGTCTCTCAGAAAAATGCAGGAAAAGATTTCTTGTCAAAGGACAGATAGAAACATGAGGATATGAATAGCTTTAAAGTAGAACTTCCAAAACCTTGGTTGTTCTTTTTTTGTTCAGTGAGACTTCAGTCAGAGTTTTGTCATAAAGTCCTAGGAATATAGATCTTTATAAAGCTAATGGATAGCTGATCTCAGTAGTGACCTCATAAAAACTGAGCATAAAAACTATAAGACTTTCTGTAAATATTTATTTCAGTAGAATTAGTATCTATGCAAAGAAATGTGGTTTAGTTGCAGAGCCTTCTACTTGTGTAAATAGATAGAAATCTGTAAAATTCAGTATTACAAGTTATAAGATAAAAGGTTTCCTACACTTGAGGGTGTCTACAGTTGTTACCATGAAGTTTTCATACATAGTTTTGTTTTTTTTTTTCCTTTTTTTTTAAGGCAGAAAACATTAAAGTCCTAGATGACTGCTGACAGGTCAGTTCTTCTTTTGCTAGTGCTTCCATATCACTACTTTTCATTTGCTTATACAATGCTCAGGGAAAAGAACAAGAAGTAACTTCAAAGAACAGTGACAGAAAAACAAACAAAAAAAATCGTAAGTTTCTCAAAAATAGGTCAATATTGATCTCTCTCTCAGATGTACTTTGCCTTATTGTTTGTTTTATTTGCTGCGTTTAGACAAGATTGGTCATTTATTTTACTTTTAATCCCCTGACATCAATGAGAATACACAGACACACAGTTTTTGAAAATGAAGCTGCTCAGGCTTATCAGTCTCTGACCCAAAAGCTATTGTTGCCAGTGGTAAGATTTCCAATAATTTCAAGAGATTTCCAGCCATTTCAACATACTTTAGATCAAACACTCCTTTGGGGTTTAGGAAACTAATTTTAGGCATCTTTAGGCATCCACAGATAAAATGTATTATTAAGACTGGAAAAAGATATTACTCAGATTTGTGTCTGTTGACCTTCGATCTGTAATAGAAAAACCTCAAACCTTCAGAAGTGACTGTGAAAAACCAAGTATAAAGACCCAATTTTTTTTCATAAAAAAATTGAGAGATTAGAAATGGCTTACAAGATCTTTATTTGGACCACACACCCAGCATAGCTGTAAATGTGATTGAACCAGGAATTTTTTGAGGGGAGTGAGCGTAGCTCAGATATGTATCATAACCTTGACATTAATTCAAGGTCATAATAATAATAATAAAAAAATAATTACAACCCCTGCATGTAGGTGGACAGAGAAATATCTGCCTATTTGTACGCAAATAGTAAACAGTACTTCAGAATATCCATCTTTGTGCATGTTTAGATGGCTTAATAAATGATGAGGATAACATAACAGGAGTTTATTTCGATAAATTATTTGTTTCTGATATATATAAATATCAGAAGATAATACTTTTAAAGTGTCAGTATTAAAAGAAATTGTTCAGTCCTGCAAAATCTCACTATAGACTTTGATAAATTATTCCAGTTTTAAATCACAGCCTTCATACAGCTCACAAAGAAAACCAAGCAAGCAAACCCAGCATTTTCTTCCTTCATAGTGCACTTTATTTCCAGTTTAAGTTTAATGCATTCATATCTGCTTGATTTATCCTAGATATCCAAGTCTAAGAGAGTGACTGTACTCAGTAATTTTAGACTGTAGTCTTTATAAGTAAGAATAGTGAAGGCTCAACCAAAATCTTCTCAAAAGTACACAGTGATAATGGCAGTGACAGAAAAAAAGGCTACAAACACAGGTATTTCTGAGTGGAGGATTTTTATTTTCTATTTTTTAATTTGTTTTTATGTTTTTACTGTGAGGGAGGTGATATAGTGGAACAATGGTTCTCAGAGTTTGTAGAATCTTCATTCCTGGGGTTTTTCAGGACTCAGCTGGCCAAGTCCCTGAGAAACCTGATCTAACTGGATGCTTTCCCACCTAAATTTTTCTGTGATTCTGTATACAAAAAAAACCAGACACACCCCTATATATATTGATATGTATATCAATATATATTACATGTACATATAAGAGATTTTAAAAGACCTGATGTGTTGCTCTTGAGATGTCTGAGTCCCTTGAATTGTTTCTTGGACTCCCATCAATTTCCCAGGGCCATGTATAACATACTTCTTTGATTTAATTAGAGATTTTAACATATCCACTATAAATAGTTGACCATCATTTTCCATTTCTTTCTGTTTGTTGCAGATAATTTTCAAATTGCCTCTGGTTTTATCCTATCAAGGAGTTCAATGAGTTAGAATAAATGAAAATAGCACTTTTTTTTTTTACTTTTTTTTTTTTTTTTTTTTTTTTTTTTTTTTTTTGTAATGCTGGTAGTACCTTTGTTTTATTATAGGCAGTTAGCTGGCCAAGCTATTTTCAGGCTGTTTGTAGTTGGCTGTATAAAGCTGAGCTGTCTTCACCTTCCAAGTAAAAATACATCCAGTTGTTAATGCTCACTGAAACTTGTGAAACGGATGAAAAAAAATTAGAAAATTTCTATGCACATTTAAGGCTCAGTTCAGCTGTCTAAACATAGGGCGTGCCCATTTAGGATACCTTGGGGTATTCAAGATATTCACACAGGCTTACCGCCTATGACACAGGATTTATGGAAGATCTGCATTATTCGGGGACACCAGCGGGATGTCAGGTATGAGATATCATGACATTCATAAAGGTATTTGACAGCTACACCTGGACAATTTAATTGAGCCTTTTAAGGAGAAATTAACTTCTTCTAAGCTTAAAAAGTCTACATTTATAACTAGTCACCTTAGGCTCCTTTAATAAACTGCATAGAGAAATCAGGACTTTTACAGTGAGATTCATCCGTCTAAAAGTGGGATGAATCTCATCCTACTTAGGATGAGATGAATCATGCCTTGGAAGATCATAATAAGATAGTCAAGTTTTCCTGATGAGCTAAAATGTAGATGTACGTATCAGTGTGTGATCAGACAGAGGCATTTGAAAGCTATTAATAAGTCACTTTTTAGCCTCTGAAATTTAAATGTGTTAATTTCATCATTCAGGTAAACATAAAGCTGTTTTCTAAAGCCTTTGCTTAGTTCTGTAGCTGTTTTCTGAATGTTACCAATTTTCTGCTCTTCACTTACCAATCGTATGGACAAGATTCACCTGAGGACACTCAAAGAGTCTACAGCACAGAAAACGGTATAAGGAAGAGGAGGGTCCTAGGGCCTCAGGTGATGCTCTCCTTCCAGTTAGGGAAAATACCCAAGTAAAACCAAAAGTAACTCTTCCCCCAATCCCAGACAATCTGTAAAGCCTATCTCAACAAACAAACAAACAAACAAAAAAAAAAAAAACCCAAAAAAACCAAACCAAACAAAAAAACTTAGGAAAGCCTTTGAGTTTGAGATGATGAATCCAGACTATCACTGTCATTCTGTTACTTAATTAGTGGGAATTTTAGTATTAGTACTTCAGTTTGTTGAATAGATCCCTCTTCTGGAATCTGGAGTCATCACTACAGTCAGCAGAGAACTATTTTAACCTGCTGCAATTCACTAAAGTTTTCTTGCTCTCCCATTGATTTCAACAGTGCCAGGCTATTGCCTATAACATTTCATTAAGTTTTCATTTCAAAGTTGTGAGCTGAGGAATTACAAGTGGATGGAACAGTTAGATACTTTTTGTTTGCATAATTCTGACTTTTAAATTACCTTGCCAAGAATATGACATCTATCACAGAATAACACAGAATATCAGGGATTAGAAGGTACCTTGAAAGATCACCTAATCCAATCCCCCTGCCAGAGCAGGAACACCTAGATTAGGCCACACAGGAGCGCATCCAGGTGGGTTTTGAATGTCTCCAGAGAAGCAGACTCCACAACCTCCATGGGAAAACTGTTCCAGTGTTCCATCACCTTCACCGTGAAGAATTTTTTCCTCATATTTAAGTGGAACCTCCAATGTTCCAGCTTGCACCCATTGCTCCTTGTCCTATCATTGCCTGTAACTGAGAAGAGCCTGGCTCCATCCTCCTGACACTCACCCTTTCCATATTTATAAACATTAATGAGGTCACCCCTCAATCTCCTCTTCTCCAAGCTAAAGAGACCCAGCTCCCTCAGCCTTTCCTCATATGGGAGATCACAGAGTTACAGAATCACAGGATCACAGAGATGCTCCACTCCCTTCATCATCTTTGTAGCTCTGCCCTGGACTCTCTTAAGCAGTTGCCTCTCCTTCTTGAACTGAGAGGCCCAGAACTGGACACAATATTCCAGATGCGGTCTCACCAGGGCAGAGTAGAGGGGGAGGAGAACCTCTCTCGAGCTACTAACCACACCCCTTCTAATACACCCCAGGATGCCATTGGCCATCTTGGCCACAAGGGCACAGTGCTGGCTCATGGTCATCCTGCTGTCTACCAGGACACCCATGTCCCTTTCCCCTACACTGCTCTCCAACAGGTCATTTGCCAACCTATGTTGGGATCTGCAGTGAACAAAGTAAAACACTGTAAATCAGACCTTATCTCTTTAGTAACATAGGAAAAATAATTAAACATGGTTTTGAAGAAGTGCATGTTCTGTATGTTTCTGTTTTCAAAAAGGCAGGTACCTTTGATTTCTTTTTATTTAATATTACGTAGTGTGTTAGTGAATGCAGGGATGAATTATAGGAAATAAAGCTGCTTGGCATTGTAGCCATGTAAAGAGAAGATACTAATCCTGTGTTTGACAATATAGCCTAGTCCCAGAGAACAAAATTTTTCTTTACCTTCTCTAAGATATTTTTGATGGACATTTTTTCCTATTTGCTGTTATATAAAAGAAGGCAGCATTTCCCTGTATTTATTGAAATAATGCTAACAGAACTAAATCAAATATTCAACCTGAATTATTGAAATTAATTTAGAAGTGACACTTATGCCTTTTTTTGTCTTTGGATAAAAATATGCATGGAGTTTTGAGTAGGAATTAGAAAGGAGGGGGTGAGAGAAAACTGAATTCTGTCAAAACAAGGAATTGTGCACAATTGTGTCTGATTGACTCAACAACCTCCTCCAGACTTCCCCATTCCTATATTCACCTCTTTGGAGTTAAACCATAAGCTTAAGTAATAAGGTTATCAGATACATACTAGTTTCTCCCAAGTTATATAGTATCAAACAACCACATCAAATCTTCTTAAGATACAGAATTAGTATATGTGAAAATTCTATTATTATTAACTTAGAAAAATACAATGTATACCATGAGGCACCTTCGCTATTTTTCTGGATTTTTGTTACACAATCAAAAATTAAATTTGACCTTTTATGTCTTAAACAATTAACATGGGTCATATTCATGTCAGGTTACTATTAAATCAAAATTGTGTTTCTGGGAATATAGAATGTGAATACTTCTAATACGATTTCAGTCACAGAATGATAAATTCAACGTGACAAAAGGCACATGCTAGCCTGTGGTGAAAAAACTAATGTCACGCATTTTATGAACGGCTGGTGTGCAAGCAATCTAAGTACAATTTTCATTTTATTTGGAAAGTTATTAAAATGACTGTCAAGGTTAAAGATAATAAGCAGTCAACTTCTCTAGGTTTCCTTTGAGTTGTAAAGCAGGTAGTGAAGTTACCTTTCCTAAGAAAATATCTAAAGACACATTTAATGATAGTGATCAGTTCTTATACCTAAGATTCTGAGTGGGCAAAGCCTAATTGCCAGGTTCTAGCTGATTTATTGGCTATTTATACACTGTTCTTTTAAGTTTTTAATGGGACAACCATTATCGAGTATCTCAATTGTCTACTGTGTAGACATTTTCCCCCTGAGGTCAGTCAGGCACAGCAGCCATTCAGCAGGTCTGACACTCTGAGGAAGCTGTGACCATGTACTGGGAAAACATCTCTTGGGGTTCTGTCACAGTCAGGATCAGCAAGTCTGTCTAACCTTCTGGGATTCTTCCACATGCTTTTTCTGGAGTGCATTTTTCTTTGTCTTATGTATACACAGAAGATTCTCCTTACGTAGTTGGTTGATCTTCATAAGGTTTTGGGGGGGGGGGGGGTTGTTTTTTTTTTTTTTTTTTTTTTTTTTTTTTTTTTTTTTTTTT
>VXBJ01004931.1:66576-82220 GCA_013400055.1 Nycticryphes semicollaris
TTTTTTGAGGTTTGCTTGCACATGGTGCATGTTTCTTGCTTCTTCCTCCCATTCAGAGAGGGAGACTACATCCCTTTCCTTCCAAAGAGGTGCCTCTAATGTCTTGGCACTCCTGGTAGAAGTCCACAGAGGGACTATGTAGGAAGGGTTACACCCTTTCAACACAGTACCTGAAAATCTCTCTGAAGAACCTACTTCTGCCTCTAGGCACATGGGAGCAAAATCATGGAATCATAGAATGGTTTCAGTCAGCAGGGACCTTCAAAGGTCATCTAGTCCAACCCCCCCTGCCATGGGCAGGGAGATCTTTCCCTAAATCAGGTTGCTCAAAGCCCCCATCTAATCTGACCTTGAATGGGGCATCCACAACCTCTTCCAGTGCCTCACTACCCTTTCAGCTGAATCTGACACCTCTCTCACAGTAATTACCAACATGTAAGAAGCTGATAGGACAGGCAAGAGTTACAATCAAAATCATAATTCTTTCAGAGTGACAGTTAAGTGTATCATTCCTCTTGCCCATGTGGAATCTTACTTGAGGCACCCTTTAGTTTTAATGACACAACTGGATCGCTAGACAGAGAGGGCTTTCACAAGTTTTCTGTGTCTTCACTACTGAATTTCAGAAGGGAGCACAAACAAGTTCTGAAGCATAGTGGGGTGTCATAAGCCTGGGGGGTCAGTTTTTGACACTGAGTTGCAGAGTACTTAAGATCATACTTGCACAGGCCCTGTATTATATATAGGACTCCTTGAAAAGTGCTGTGGGTCACTATTTTTTGAACATGCTTGCAGCTGATATAATGTTGATCCTGGTCTACGCCTTGGCAATGATTAGCAATCTACCCCTAAAGCCGTGGGAGTTAACAGCACTGGTGTAGAATAGTATAGACATAGCTACTATTTCTACACTATCCTGTAAGTATTAGGTAGAATACCCTATAACTCTTAGTATTGGAAGTTTCTGGGGTCCTTTCTCAGTAAGTTAAAGTTTGAATGAATAAGTAACAGCTGGTGTGCAGTCTTGGCTCAGAAATGCTCAGAAGAACTGCAAGGTAAGGTCATGCTGGTGAGGCCAGAATAAATAGCAAGATATTTCAGTAAGATTTCAAGCCAGTAAGGTGAGGGAAAAGTAGAAAAGTGAAACAAGTGTTTCACAGAGAACAAACAGTGCTTTTGGGGTTGTTATTTGTCAGATTTTTATAAAGCTTTTAAAAGAAAGAGATGGTTTTGGTTAATTTAACAGCTTCTGTGGATTTAACCATATTAAAGCTAACTAAGCTGGCTATCTATGATCTATGTTCTTTATACAACATCTTAAGACACCATTTCCGAAGATGGCTGTCTATTAACTATAAAAGAAGCCTATTTGACAAACTCAGCTAGTGTCTAACTTTTAAGCAGCTTAAACCTTATAATACAAATCCAATGTTTTATGTCAAAAGATACATGTTAAGTCTCCAGACTGTCTGCAATTCCTTTCTCTTATTAAGACAGGTTTGCATTGTACTTCAAACCTTGTGAGATTTTCAGGATTTTTTAAACTTTATACACAAATTAAATTATTTTATTTCCTTTTTTTCTTTAAGTTCTCTTGAAACATCTTTATCTATATTAAAACTGTCTTTGGAAGGAGGACACTGAACTAACAAAAGATACTATCAATAATATGACAAAAGATACTATCAATAATATGAAATATCTGAGCACTACTTTCCCTCAAGATTTATCTGTCTTGAAATGTGTTATGAAAGGTGCAATTCTCAGGGCAACTAGCAACATTAAAAACTCAAGAAATGCATAATATACATAAAAGAAAAAGTTTTTGTGTAGTTTGATACAATCAGCTAAGAGGCTTTTTTCATTCTCATGAACTTTAATAGTTGTTATTAAATGTTGAGACTACTCTGCTTATTTAAAAGTGTGCATGGTCGTGGTTTTTACTTTTTTTTTTTTTTTTTTTTTTTTTTTTTTTTTTTACAAATAAGAGGACAGAAATTCACATTTTAATAATCTTAGTTCTTCTCAGAGAATTATTTCCAACTAGTGATAACAAAGACTCCATTTCAGCTACTCTTCTTGTCTGGTTTTTATGCTTGAGTTTATCAAATTTTTCTACATATCGTACTTGTTGTGACATAGCTTATAAATTATTTTATTGGGCATATGGAATGTTTTATATCCTTATTTTTTTAATACAATGGTGAACCTCTGATTCGAACCAATATGTGGTTAGACTGAATAGAAGGTAAGAAATTGTTACTCACTTCAGTAATCATCAGGGGAGTCTGGGCTAGACTACTAGTGTTGTAACATGTTAAACTGACCCCAACTTGCTCAAATCAGAGGTTCTCTCTCCATTGTCTTCAATAAGGTTTGGATTAAATTTGGGAAATGCTTACCCAATGCTTTCTTCTGGTAATAATATCATGTGTTAAGCAAGACACCAGAGTACATGGAGGACTGTTAAATAGCTTAATACATATAGAAAAAATACATTTTAGGTGGATTCTAGACTTTAACACCAATGTCAATATTCTCATTCATGTTACATGGTACCTTTCTGCTCATGGAGTTGCTCTAAGAATCAGAGTATTATACCCCCTAAAGTACCTGCTTTAATATCTAAGGTAAGCCAGAAAAAAGAAACTTAAATGTTGACATTCTAGGGAATTTTCCAACAGTATGCTCATTGAAATTAGTACTTAATGCAAGGCTTATCTATCTCTTACTAGGTAACCTTGAAAAATATAAAAACTGCTAAGCTGGATGCACCAAACAGTGCTTGAAGATAAGCATCTATAGTTACACACACCACAAACTGTACACACACACACACATGTTCACAAATGGAAAACCTAGCCAAAGGAGAAGTGGCAGTACTGCTTATGTTCTGAACAGTATTTTTGTGGATTTAACCTGAAAAAAAACTCATCTGGGTTTACTTTTCTCTGCAGACAGAACGGAGCTCAGACTTTTTGTCCTACATTTCAGTCTCCTCTGCCCCATACTCATTCTGTATCTTAAATTAGAATTAGAAACAGAAGATAGGGATATGAAGAGATAGTTTGTTTTGTTGTCCCTCTTCATCCACCCTTTTAATAGCTTTGATAATTATTAAATTATGGCTAACGTTGTTTTCTGGAAGAGTTTGTTATGGGAGTTTGGGAGGGTGCGGGGATTTATTAGGTTTTTGTTTTCTTTCTTTCTTTGCTCATTTTTCCCAGTTTCAGCATTCTATCATTTAACTTTGTAAACTTTTCAGTTCTTTGTTTCAGACAAATAAGTTCATTCTTTTGAGTGATGTCAGTTACAGTGGAATAGATATTTCCTAACTAGATTAACTAGTCCTTACAAAATAATGACCCATATGCTTACATTGTACAGTCACCAAAATTTACTTCACTATATTTCGACCAGTGATATCTGGAGGCAATATAGTTCACTATAGGTTCAGAAATTATGTCAGTGTTAAAAAAGATTTATAAAAGATTCTCTTTCTGGGTTCTTTTTTGTGTTTCTGAAAGTTTTGATATATCATTTAACCAAATAGTGAACTAGAATTTGTATTTTTATGTAGATGATGAAGAACGTTTTTTGAAAAATGTTTTTATGCTTAACAAACTTGCAATCAAACATTGCTAAAGTATTTTTTAAACTATATTAAAAAAGGTAAATGTCATAATGTGTTGCATGTTATTAAATAATTAATTAATGTATCAATTAAAACATTAGGATAATATCAACAGGGCAGACTATATCTATGCTATGTTAATAGCATTTATATTTTGATTATTAATTAACATGAAGTCAATATTAACGCAATTTCATTAATCAAAAGTGATATTTTTGCTGAGGTTTCCTATTTTTATTATTCTTATCTTGAGGCAGATATACATGCAGAACAAACACGCTTTATTTCCAGTTGACATTTAAAGCATACTTTTGCCTTTTGTATTTTTCTGCTTGAATAAAATGGTTACCCTTACCCAATATAATAACAGAAATTTTTCAATCTCAGTCTTGCTGTGTTTCTTTGGAGCTATAACTGAAACTGTCAGAAAAATGAAAGTAAGAAAAATAGCACACTAGAGATTGTAGAATAATTGGTGCGAAAAAAATAGTATAGGATGAAATATTTTAAAATACCTAGCTTTTAAAAAATATGTAGCTGAAGTGTTAGCCTGTGTCTTTTTATAAAACAATGTGATAGAAAAAATAATTTAAAAAATCTAAACTTCTGAGAACTTTGTGTGTTATACCACAACTCTATTTTTAAAGATCTAGGGCCTGATCACGCTGTGAAGATAATTGCAAAACACTTTTGACATTTGTATCAACAGACCTAGTCCTTGGTACAATCCGAATGACATAATGTCCTGAAAACAGGAACTGCTGATTTTGAGCATGCCTTTTATATATTTATCAAGAAGATATATTTAATTTTGCAATGTATTCAGAATAAGACAGGTCTAATTTGTCCTCTCTTTCATTAACTTTAGTATCTTTCCAAAGTCTCACGCTCCAGCTGATTAACTGTATTTATAGCACCATATGAAGGTATTTACATCACTATATGAAGGTATTTACATCAACATAATACATTATCTGCCTATACTGAAGGAGATCAAGTTATAATAGGGCTTATACAGAATCGATCCACCTCTTTCCACAGTGTTGTCCCTTTCTAAGAGGGAACATTTTCAAAAAGAAGGGAAGTTCAGTTTTTAACCTTCCTCCATCCCCTTCTTCCATCATTAGTCTCCTCCTCCCCTCCCCTCCCCTCCCCTTCCCTTCCTTCCCCTCCCCGCTCCTCCCCTCCCAGTACATTAAGCCAGATTACTCCCATCTGTCTGTATACTTACTGCTTTCACTCTTTAGTCCCCACTGTTCTGTGAAAGTTAACAGATCATATTGGTGATATGATTGAGTCTGTGATATTCTCTTCCGCACAGTCTGTTTCTCCACTGCTTCAAATTTAAACTTACTCTCATCTTTAAGAATCTGCACATTAATGCCCCCATTTTCAGTCTTTTCTTGTCTCTCGATGCATCCATACCTGCCACTGGCAAACTCAGAGTCTAGTATTTACATATACCATTTAAACTTCTACAGACTCTTCATTCAGTTTTAGAAATATGCAAGTATTTTTTTCTTTTTCTCCCTCTCCACCCCCCCCAAGAATGGACTATCTATAATATATATTTATGAATTATGACATCAATATTAAAACATGGAAATTATTTTATTGTTTGTTTAGTAATACCTATGTTCTCTATTAATGCTTTTTCTTTTAAATGTAAAAATAAGGCATTCATTATGGAATTTTGCTGGGCTGAGCAGATAACATGATTTTTAAAGAAGATATTTATTTATGTCAGGGAACAAATATCTGCAAACCAATTCACAACACTGAATTATCAGTTATGATTACAAAATTATTCCTCAAATATTGAGATGAATATATGGAGTTTTCATTTTCAATGAATTTCTGAAAGCAAAGAATTAAAGAATGGGTTTGCCTGTGTAGCTAGAGTTCCTAGGCAAAAGCTTTCTGTTGCTTGGAAAAGGGTTGCAATTTTATTGAAATTGAGCATAATGGCAATGACGGATACATTGCTTATTTTTCACACAGCTCAACACTCTTTACTCTGCAATAATAAATGAAACAATAAAAACAAACTATTACATCCAAATGCTGGAAAGTTTGAAGGTTTTGTTTTAGTTGTTTGGGGTTTGTTTGTTTGTTTGTTGTTGTTCTTTTTAAAAATACCTTAAAGATTACTATAATGGGACAAAATTCAAAATTATGATAACTGTTATTGCCTGTCTAATTTTCCTGTAACAGTATTAAAACTAACTAACTAACTAATTGAAGCTAACCTTCACAAAAAGTCCATTACAGGAGTTTCTTAATATTTTAGAATGTCTTAAGTTAATGAGTAAAAGAAGAAATGTAGTATCTCTTACATAAACTTTAAGTAATTAAGAAGTCATATAAGAGGTAAATATTTTATTTGACAAGAAAACCAGAAAGAAACAGGAAATAGAATGACTAGATTTTATCAATGAAAAAAAGTAAAAGAACCCTATTCCACCATCAGGATACAGGTTTAATCCATAGTCTTCAAAGAGGAAGCAAAGACTGAACATGGAATTTGTATATTCAGTTTATTTAAAGTCAGGGAGAAGACACAAGTATGAGTAGATGAGTAGACATACCAAGATAAATCAGAAGATAACTTGCTGTAAAAGGAAAGTCTGTGACAAGAGATGCTAAGTAGTTTGGGGCAGTGATTTCAGTTGTTTGTTGATTTATTTATTTTTTTTTTTTTTTTAATGGACAGGGTAATCTTCAGAAAAGGAGAAAGTATTTACATTGATGTGGAGAAAGAAAAGAATTTTACAGATTTAAAAACATGAAGATATTAGTAATAAGTATTTTGGGAATATGATTGCTAGTAATAAGGAATAGGGACTAGATAAACAATATGACCTATATGATTTTTAAAGTAGGATGATACGTTGATTTATAAAAACTTCATTTATGTGACTAAGAGGAAGACAATTAAGAGCGAAAGTCATGAAATTAACTATATCTATTTCTATATCTATGAACAAACCACAAAGAAATGACAATAATTTTTGGAAGAGATAATGTCTTCTGGAAGTAATAAAGGACAAGATGAAAGCATTTAGGAGCCAAGAATTTACTGTTACAAGACAATGTACTCAGTCACGAGATGAGAAGATTATCTTCACTTACAGTTTCTTTACTGAAAACATTGGAAAGGATTGACAGAAAATAAGACATAACTCTCCTTCAGGATTTAAGATATCAAGCATCTAGTTAAGCATTTTAAATTGTTTCTGACTGTCTTCAGATGTTTTTTTCTGATCATAGTATGAATAATTTGATACTTAATACTGATAGATTGAATGTGATACCAGGTGGGCAACTAATGGGATCTAGTATGGCATCTCCTATGGTCCAATAACATATGTGCTTGGGGATAATAACCTAAATAAAATTTAAAGTATACAACACAATTATAAACATTCTTTTTTTATCACTCATTTCCTTGGTAGTGCAGATCTACTTGTAGTTGAATGGCATGAATGCTATTAACAAAAACTGAAAATGTTGTGGGTTTGATTGTTGGGGGTTTTTTTTGGCGATCTGTCAGACATCACAGCTTTCTGGTTTATTTTCTTTTCGAGAAATGCTTGATCCATTACTAGCTTTTGGAATTCAATACTTAAAATGTATGTATTGACTTTTTAGCGTATAGTTAACATCAGTCTGCTGCTATTAATGTTTGCCTGGAAAAAAAATTCTGGAAAATGCACTTCTGTGATTATTCATGTGAATTAATATTGACAACTTAATATGAGATCCCTTTAAATGTTCTTTACTATGTTTTAGTATGACAGAAATAATATCAATATTAAAGGGCACATTCTCCATCAAGCTTTATGCTAATTATTTGTTTATAATTTGTGTCATCCTGGTTGCTGGTACCTATTCCATTTCTTAATAGTGAATACATCTCATTAAATCATAATCTGTATAATGAACTAAAATTTGTCCACAGCATTTCTTTATTACATAAACTTGTGAAACTGTGTATTTAATGTTTCTGATAATAAATAAAACAATTTAATAGTCAATAAGTTGTTATTATCTTGATTAGACTTCTCTTAGAATATTGTATTGGGTTCTGACCTTTAGTCTTTTGTGCACAACCTCAATTTACTTTTACACCTCAGTTATACCCTTAAAATTAAATATTCTTAGAACCAATGATGACATTAGTCCTTGCGCATAGCAGTCATTACATAATATCATTTATTGGTTTCACTACAAAGTTCAGGTATCATCAAGTAAACTTGACAAACTAGGGTAGCTCTGTGATGAAAATTCAGAATGTGTTTTTGCAATAAACTTTTAAATATTGAATGTGACATCTATCTATTTTAATCAAATCTCTTTCCTCCCTTAATGTATTTTCCTTCAGTTCATGTCAGATCATATGCAATGGCATAGCTATATGTTTACCTGTGGAATGTCAGGACAGAGAAGCTGACCAAGGAAACAAATGCATATTAATCTCCTAATTTACATGGTTAAGGAAAACATTGTTTCATATGCATTAAAGTAGACCATTAAATAAAGTACCATTATAGAAGAACAAGTGATTTCTCAGCATACAAACTTGACAATTTAAAAAATTGCACAATACAGTGTTGAACATAAAAAATGGTTTTAAAATGAGAAATAGGTGGGAAGTCGACAATACAGAAAGACTGAAATATAGGATAATATATCGTGACAGTAAGAGTTCTGATCATTCTTCACCCAGTCAGACTGACTTCATTGTTTCTGTTCATGATAGCAAGGATTTTATGTCTCTGTAAAAATATATATGCTTTTAGTTTGAACCTGTGAGCTCTGAGCCAAGTCCTCTGTATTTTTTTTGGTTGATGATGTAAGTCCTGTAGGTAATACTTATTAGATGCTCTGATGTTGCAAAAAAATGCTCTTTGAAATCTGAAGACTACATTTAAACAAAACTACAGAATGTCTTCAGTATTCACTTCATGGAAATTGATTATTGCTTTACAGATTCGTTTGTAGTTCAGGTTTGATTAAGCCCAATGATAGAAGGGTTTGATTAAAAATGTTTTGGTTTTTTATGCTACAACATTCTCAGTTTCAAAGAATTTGAATGATACATATATTTACGTACTTGTTTGGTGTTTTGTAGGAAAAGAGGGTGAATGCCCAAAATAAAAAAAAAATTAAAAATTCTTACATAATACTTAATTTATGAGGTGGGATTCATCTCCCTTAACAGTTCAAGGTTTTTTTCTCACCTATAAAGAGATAAGACAGCTGCCTGTTTGAATTATTTGTCTATTGACTAAATGATTTTAATTACTACCTTAGCCTGAATTTTAAAAAACCAAACAAACAAACAAAAAAAAAAACAAAGCAAAACAAAACAACAACAAAAAACCAACCAAGCCAACCAAACAAAACCATACAAAAAATACCCTAAGAAAACCTTTTAGATAGCTAAAGTTAAGGGGGGTTAGGGATGAATTCATCCCCGAACTTTCTGAAAGTTAAATTTAGAAAAAAGCTCCTTACATCTCCTAAGTAGTGGCAAAGAGAAAATCTTGGTTGTGCTGAAATGGATGAAAATATTATAAGTCTTTTAAAAGATGGGCTTTTTCTCTAAATTTGTATGACAAAGTACAAAACATCAAGTTAATTTCATAAATGAACGAATCATGTTCCTATTTGAGAAAATAAGGGATTGCTTTTTCATTATATAATCACAGGTTCTTTTGCTGCAAATATAATAGTGGTTCATGCTACCTCTTAAAATCAAAATCTAGATGAGTCAGTATATCACACACAATTACAATGGCAACATACCCATTTGGTATATCAGCCCCTCCTTCCAGTTTTATATCATCTACAAACTTATGGTTAGGAATTATTTTCTCATCACAAAACCATGCTGACTACTCCTGATAATGTTCTTCTCTTTCATATGTCTTCCATAAGTACCCCTGAAGGTTAGTCTTACCAGCAAAGACACAGGTGAGGAAGTCATTGAGAACCTTGACTTTTCACTTGGTCTTTCAATAGCACCCAGGATGTTCTTCTGCATCCAAGTACTGGGATTATACTAAAAGGTCTGTAATTTCCTGAGTCTTCCCTCATTCCTTTCCTGTAAACTGGAATAACATTGTCTAGCTCCTAGTAAGTGGAGAACTTCACAGACTCTCAAGACTTTTTGAGCTCACCGAAAATATGCCTAAGGAAACGGCACCCAAAGATTCAAAGTTAACTGCAGACTGAATAGGAGAAGAATGTGTTCAGCCTTCCCGCTCTTCACTGTGTATTTAGTCAGCCTATGTACTCTATTTTATCACAAAAGCTTTTGGTAAGGGTGTGGACAACTGAGGAGGTCAAATGCAAATAAAATGGATGAAATTTCGACACAATCTAGACTTCTACATTCTCAGGCTTGCCAAAGCAAAAAGACACATGGATGTGCAGAACACAAATTGACATGTTTGGTTACAGGAAAGTATCTTTGATATAGAACTTGGTTTTTGTTTTCTTGTTTTCTGTTTCCTGTTACTGAATCCACGTCAAGTTATGAAACAAGCATATTCCAAGTCTGATCAAAGAATCAGCATTTGCTTCAGCTGATGTTTTGGCGACAAGATTATGTCTTGCATAAGATTGTCATTAAGAAGGGAAGAACTGAAACTACCCTGCCCGAAGTACTACTTTAGTATTGAAAATATAGCATAAGAACCTGAAACCATGGAAGTACGGAAAATCAAGAGCATGACTATTGGCTTTTGTCCCAAAAAACTCTTCTCCATTTTTCATGTTACAAGATAGGTATTCACATGATTTTAAGTCATAGAAAAATCTTTAGAATAATGAATTTTTCATTTTCTAGCTTTTTTTTTTCAGTTTTAGTGGAGATGATTAGAATCTCACCCAAATCTACATAGATGCATTCATGATTTTCCACAAATTACATTTGTGCATTCCTGTTTCTGACAGAGTAAAAAGTGTATGTACAACATGCCAGATTTTGCTGAACATTCAGAAGCTGTTTCTGGAGAAAAGGATACATTTATATTAGAGAATACGAATATTACTACATTCAACATAGAGAAGACAAAAAAAAGGGTCCATGATAAAGATTTTTTTTTGTGCATAATTAAACATGTGATGTCATTAATGAGTAAGATAATGATATTAATAGAGTTCATTTTGTATGTTTTAAGCTATCTGAATATTATAAGTGTCTTTCAAGATTGCAATTACCTATTGAACACCTCATTGGGTTTGGTGACTATGTCAGTTTACTTTCTTACTTTTTCTTAAGAGCATTATAGTAATTCCTCATTGTTGAAATTCATGAGATTCCTCTCTGTCCAGCTTTCCAGCTTGTCAGGGTCCAGGACACCAATTATGATAGATATACTTTACTGATAGATATGCTGTACTTTCAGTAGCTGAAAGGGCTGCCTATGGGCCTAATTCCTAGCTTGACCTGTCGTCATTGCTAGCCATTATTTGATTGAAAATGTAAGAACATGCAGAGCACAGAATGGGAAGAAATTTATGACTGATCCAGAAAGGTGTGTAAGATATACGTGTAATTGGTCATACTGTAGTTCGCTCAGATAGGCTAACAGTCATAAATTCGGCTATTTTTCTGAGGTTTCTGCCCGCACAAACCATTTGCTTGACAACCTTTGAATTTTTTTCTTGTTTTCTCTGTATTGATTTCCAATGGAATTGTCACTCTAACTGATTAATCTTGTAGGTATATGGAGCGCAGATGTTCTCTTTCTTTTTTTCAGGTTAAATCTCATACCAACACCCTTGCTCCTTGCCTGAAACAATAGGGAAGCAAGCTGAAAATATCTTTGAAAGGAGGGCACAGAATACAGGAAAAAAATGCATAAAAAACGTAGCAAGAGATATGAATGTGGAAAGATGCCAGCAAACTGGCTGCAACACAGATATTTGGGTATTAGGCTTCACTATTTTTTATTGTTAACACTTCATATAGTTAATGAATTTTTGTGGATTCTAAAAGATCTATTTGTTCCAAGTTTGTGTGTCTACTTGAAAACATCATATTTCAATCAGTTATTACTGCCTGTTTTTATGTCTGTTAAAGATAATGATGGACTTTACACTGATGTCAATTAATTCAAATGAGGTCCAGAGAATGAATAAAACTGCAGTCAGATCTATATCATGGACCTTTTTTTTTTTTTTTCCCCCAAATCATGTTTTTTCTTGCAGAATCATAAATTATCTTGAATTGAAAGGGACCCATAAGGATCATCAAATCCAACTCCCTGTTCCTTGCAGGGCTACCCAAAATTTATTATCACTTCAGTCTGGGATTAGACTTGAGGTGGAATTCAAATGAAGAATTGCAATGCTACTGTGCCTGTGCTGACACAAGTATTTTTTCTCTTTATCTGCTTTGTCCCATCAAGTGCAGAGTACACATATGAGGAAAAGATGTCTGGGCAACATGCTATGAAGCTGTAGGAACAGTAAAATGGAGGCTCCAACTCCACAGTTTGAGGCTGAAGGATATACAAAAGGCAATGAATATTTAATTAATCCCATTGACACCTTGAATTTGAATTGAAACCTATATATGATCCACAAAAATATCTTCAAACTGACTTTTGGCTCACAGAACTGAAAACGTTGGTTAAATCTTCACTTTGTTCACATATAAACTTCCTTACAGAAGGGCATTATATAGTAATAGAAGGTTTGTTCCTTGGCTACACAATTATTCAATTATTGCTTGGGATCCAGGTGCAGCAAAAGCTTTGAAACAGGAAGATAAATTTTAATTCTAAAAAACTTTCACACCGCTATGGAACATCATCTACGTAAGAATAAAGATCCTTGTGTCTGCTCATCCTCATATTTCTATTAAGACACTCACACATGGAAAATCCCTTTATATAATAATCTGTACACAGAATATTCTTCCTAACCCACTCCCTCTTTATGCCAATAAGCAAATGAGTAAATACTCAAAAATGGAATAGAGTATTCCTCATTCTCTGTACATACCTCTACAAATGCATACATACATGCATACACAGGTATTCACATATAAAAATATATACATATATGTATATATTGAACTTTCTTTGTAAAGCCATGTTGTTTTGGTTTATATTATTAAAGTTTTTTCTATTTCTGTTCAGTTATCTTTCAATGTTTTTCTCATACTGAATTGTCACAACTGTAAATTTGTGAATCAGACTTCTTTTGAAGTGAGCAATAACACATTATAATGCACCCTTCTATAACAACACATTTTAGTATGAATTTAATATTTTTGTTTGAAAAATTTTTGTTTTCAACATATGTAAGAAAATGGTCTTTTTCTTCCCTGTTTTTTTTTTTTTCTCTAGCATTTTTCATCTTGACATCTCTATGCTTCAATATCCTATCTTTTTTCAACTTCAATTAAGTCTCTACTAAATATCAGTGCAATATTCTATACAAAGAACATTAAAAAAACATAGGAATGTTTTTAATATACTTCCAATTTCTATTTCTGAGTTAATGGTATTAGAAACAGCAGAATTAGTTACACATTTTATAAGGAAAGAAAATTCACTAACTGAGACATTATTGTCAAGAGGTTCTAGCCAAGTGTATGAATCAAAAAAGTGAGGTTGCCTTCCACGTTTTCCTCTGTAATAGGCACCTCTCCTGTAGGTGGTTCTGAGTAAATTCTCAGGCAGCTGCTTCTAGGAAATTAAGTTTTAACTCAAATTTTAACTCATTTTTCAACAAAATAATCTGCAACTTCCTAGGGCAGGATGGAGACGAGGGTGGGAACGTGGGAGAGAGAAGAAAGGAGGCTCCACAGATGAGACATTTCTGTGACAAATTGCACAAAATATTTTTTTAAATAAATTAGTAAGCCTGACATGACATACATGACAGTAATTTGGAATAAAGCTGGGCTAGTAATGAGGAAAACTGCTAAACTGTATGAAAATCTGTCCCCTTAGTAGTATGTTGTCAGAGTGATTCCTTTTGTTTACTAGGCAGAGCAACAAGGTCAGGAGCAGCAGCAGCAGCAGTAGTGACATCTACCTAAATTCCTATATCTGAAATGGCTAAGGTTGTTTCTTTTTAGTGAGTCCAGCTGCTTCCATTGATAGTGTAGTGCTGGCTAAATATAGAGTAATGGAGCAATTTATCTTCATTCTTGTATATCTTCTTTTGCTACTTTACATATATATAGATACACATACATATTTAATTCTTCAAGTGCTGTCAATTTGTAGCTGTATTTTTTTTTTCAGATGTAATAATTTTGTCAAAATAGGAGCTTGTTAATATAATGGCAGGATATGTGAGAAGGAATCTCTCTGGTATTTTAAGAAAAGGGAGTAGCACCAGATATTCTTCTTCCAATCAATATTGTCATTATTACATGTAAAATCAATCACCAGGTTTGATGAATTGATTTTTTAACATACTGAATTTTAAATGGTAGGAAAAACTGTCTTGTAACAAGTTCAAATATATTGATAATTAACTTAGACAAATTTTAGTTGCCAGTTTAAAGAAATATACGGTCTGAAATTTATTATAAACCCTATTTACTCAAAATTTTAAGATGTTTATCTTATTTGACACTAATTGAAATGACAGGTGTATTTTGTTTAAAATGACAAGTAAAAGCATTTAAAATCTTCACATTTATGACCTTATGTATCATGCCATGTTGTGTTACATCAGTCTGAACACACTTATTTTTAAAAATAGGATGTGACATACTGTAATACCGTTAACATAGCTTAGGATTTAAGGGGGCCCTGCTGTAATTGTAATTTGAAACAAGAATCAGAATCAAGTGTTAAATCCTTTCAGGACTCTGATTTCAAATACTTTCAGGAACTAACTTTCTCTAACAACTGTTAACATTATGGATTTAGTGTGTGCCACCTACCTTATTTTGTGATCTGCTGAAAAGTACTCTTATTGTATGTGTCAGCAGAAAGAAAAGTAATGTTTAAAAAGCTTTAATATGTCACTATTAATAGAAGATCTATGCTTACATTAGATTTTCACTGATGTAACATGGGTTACTTCAGTGAAGTAACTCTATTTATTACGCTAGTAAGAGTGAGATAAGAGACAGAGTAATTTGGGACCCATCAGGTTGAAAAGTGCCGTCTAATGCAGTTATATGCATCATAGTAACTTTTGGCAGAACTCAAAATCCTTTATTTCACAACTAATTTGACAAATGTATAACAGTTTAGTTCCTTTGAATGGGAGAGTTGGGACAGTGCTAAAATACTCAAATGTACTTAATTTTTTTCATAAGGAAAGGAATCAAGAAAAACTTACAGGGAGCTTTAGAGGAAAATAATTTACAACAAAAATAATCTTAATTTTTCTGGTGTAAAATTATTTCATGGAAGGCTGGTAAATTCTACTCAAGAATCATTTTCAGTTGATAAAGTCAATGCAATGATGAAATCATATGCATCCACTCCGTAAAGCCATCACACCTATGAGCCTGTGAGCTAAAGGATCTCTTATTTCAGTTTATCCATCATCACAGAATGCTCTAACAAATTCCTATTAGTTACATCTGAGCAAGGCAGTAAATGAAATCCTATACCTTGGTTGTGTTAATTACAAAGCCACTTTATCTACATTCGAGAACTTCCATGACTTTTGGTATTTCTTTTCTCTTAGAGTAATTAAGAGACTTAAAATGCCTTAATTCAACTTAGCTGTTATTTCCCATATCCAGTGGAAAACTGCAAGTCTCATGACTTGTAGTTCAGCTGCTTATATATTTCATAAATTTTTGTAGTGTACAACACTGATGATCCCAAGACAGAAAAAACCTCTAAGCTGGTTTGCTGCCTTTAGTCACTGTAAGAACTACAGTGGTAGACAAAGACTGAGCAATCATGGACATTGATTTGCTCGTCACCTCCCACATTGACATTCTTGAGTCCATATTAAGAAATTTGGTAAATTCATGTTCTTTTTTTTTTTTTTTTTTTTTTTTTTTTTT
>VXBJ01004931.1:83371-99756 GCA_013400055.1 Nycticryphes semicollaris
CACATTTTCTCTATAATATTCAAAAGTATGGTATTCATAATTGGATATTTTGACAAAAAGACAAAAATCATTAATATTTTATCTTTATTTTATAATGTATATATTCTACTTTTTGAATTGGCAATGGAAATCTCTCTTTTTGAGTTTTTGAAAACTATAAAGTCATTCCATTTGTGTTATTTTTAAAGATTATATTTTTTCTTCAATCTTAAAATCAAACTATTACTTAGCAACATGAAGTACCTCCCTTGTGTACACTTTGATTTTATGGTCACGTGCAAAATATATATAAAAAAAACCTGCATGCAAAATTATTTTCAATTGGATTACAGCTAAATTTCCCAAAACCTACATGATATACTTGTGCGTAAGTGTCTATGCACTTGGTCAAGGAATTTATCTTTACACAGATTACTTCTGCATTTTTATATATGATCAGAATCTCAAGGATTAATATCTTTATTAACTTCAAAGTGAAATGCCCTTAATTTGCTAATTCTAAAGACTCTGATAATTCATTATCATATTTTAATGTTAGCAAAGGACACCAGAATCCTCAAAATTTAAAACATTAATTAGAAAATAGTAATAACTTTAGTGTAACTTGCTGTCACGTTTAAATTGCAGCAAAGTAATTGTTGGTGCTTTACACTAGATACTACTTTTCTGAGAGATGGCATGAAAGGAGGGAAAGGGAGGAAAGTGAAGGCAAAGGAATAGAAACTAGATCAGTGTTTAGTCATTCAGGGAACAATCACCTCAAGTTTGACTGGAGGCTGTAGCACAGGAGATGTACTTCTTATGCCACCAAATTGATGTTCTGATTTTAATGCTAATTTGTGTTCAAGAACCATTTTTCGAGCCAAAGCCAATGTCTCTTGCCTTGGATGGATCCCTTCCTCCTGCTCCAGATGGTAACATATCTCAGATCCCTGAGTCCCTAACCCAATGAAAATTCCATCATTCACTCTGCTGTTTCAACTAATCCTTTCATGTGTACCTGTTTCCTCTTTTAAATCAGATCTGCTATCCTTTATTCACTGTCATGCTTTTAGCTACAGTTAAGTCTTCCAACTCCAGTCTAGTTTTCACTTTGCTTCCCTTTCTTCTACACTCACGCAGTCTGGTCTTCCTCATACTGATGAATCTTTCATCTTCATTCAGACTGTCTTATTTCCCTTTTTTTCTGCCTTCTAAACTTCAGATAATATTTTCTACCTTTCCTTTTGTGATCTCAGATTATTTCTAATTTAGAAATAGCCATCAAGTGAGCCCAAGAAGCATACTTCAAAAACTGAGTTGTGCACTATCAGCTTACTCCCTGATTCTGTTTTGGATCACTCCATTTAGCTTTTAGTAGGATAATTTCTGGGTATCGTTCCAGCATAATTTACTCCTGAGGCTACTCTCAAAAAAGCAGTATAGATGAAACTGCATCAGATTCTGTTTCCTCCATTTTACACTGTCTTCCAGCATTATCCCTGAGGACTCCTAACCTCAAAGAACTTCTACATTTTCTCATACCATGCCCCAGGATATTCAACTCACACCTTTAGTTTCAAGCACTAAAAACACTACCTTGCTCAAAACTACTACTAGGAATATAAAAAGTTAATAACAAAAAAGTAATACAATCTCTCAAAGATGTCTCAGGTAACTCATAAGAAAAGTAATGCATAGATTTTCATGGTTATCCCTTCCTTTTAATATTTAAAAATATATATACAGTGATGATTGAAAAAAGAAGTTACTAGCCCTGCTGCTGAATGGGTAAGAATATTGGATAAATATCCATGTTAACCTGGCAGTAAGAATCGTGTCGTTACGCAGTCCAAATCTGAGCAGACAACCTTAATCGTGTTACTAGGGGGACTGTTGTAAATATCTGCTGGGAAACACTGTCTCTTTTATCCATGACCTTAGCAGATTTGAAAGAGTAATAGTAGAGTGCAAAGCCAAGTACAAAATTTATGTACTGATTCCAACTTCCCCCTTTTCCCACCTTAATTGCAACCAATTAAGTATAATTATTAATCTCAAATAATTGAAGGTTTTTTTAGCTACTTACTTTCTTCTCATCATACCCCCAGCATACATGCATTTTCAGACTTCCCTGCATTAATTTGGCAGCCATTTATATAAAAGAAGATATTAGCTATGACTCAAGCTATTATATTCCGCCTTTTTTGATCTTAGAAAATTTCAGTATTTAGGAAATCCAAATTAAGTCCTATATTATGTACTGAGGTTCAGAACTTTTAAAGTTTGAAAAGTTTTACAACCTGTTTTGAGTACACCTATCTTCTGGATGTCTGGATGAAGTATTACAAGAACTCCTTGTATGATTAAAGATACCTTTCTGTGTTCTACAGCAGATTTTTATTACTGATTTATATCACAGAGAAAATAGACATTTTGGATTCATTCATCACATGCACATAGTATAACACAGATACTTTTGTGGTTTAGAATCACGTGAGCTAAAGCTTTTAGAAAAACCCTGTAATTTCTCAAGTTAGGATAGCTGGCCATAGCCATGCCCATAGTGATGTAGTGTGCAAAAATGAGTAGAAAAAGGCATAGCTGAAGTGTACTCTAAGTAACATAATCCGGTGTCTAACCTTTTAGGAATGATAGGGAGCGTGTGTTGGATAGAACAGTTTCCAGCTGCTCTAACAAGCACTGGGGATCAGTTATGCCCTAAGAATTAGGGACCCACAACTGATTTCATGACAGCCACTCCCACTGCTTTATTAAAGGGAAACTTGTGACAATCAGAAAGATGACCTTTTTGCTCTAAGTCAGTCCTTGACTGTTCAACCTCCAGGTCTTTCCTACAAGCTGCTATTTTTTTCACATTGTTATGCATATGTAGCTGTTATATATCTGTGTTTATATTTGTTAATGTTTATATAGGGCCTTAATTAAGCACCCTGACTACATGAGAATGTGAAGGAGAATATATTTCTGATCTGTCCTCTCTGTGCCCTATTTCCTGAAGGGTAGAACAATGGCTAATCTGGCTTCTATTATTAAATTCTAGTGATTGCTTCTCTAGTACCCACATGTGTTCCAGCATGATAAATAAAAAGTGGAAATTAGACATTTCCTGACCTGTAATGTGCTCTGCATGGTTTATTTGCATTTCTGGGCATGGATTACAAAGGTGGTGAGTGTTTTAGAGGTAACCTTCTTACCTTCTGAGCAGCAGGGCAGAAGAAATAGTTTTACATTATTCAAGCAGCAATTTCTCATACTGATCAAAGAGTAGCTTTAGTAGGCTCTGAAGGGATTCAGCCTTTAATTCTTGCTCACCAGGAGCACTATGGCTGTGTCCCAGGTCTTAGAACTTTATAGTGCAGTGTAGCAGATCTGAATGGTGGCCCATTAAGACCAGTATGTTGCCCCTGTGGGGGGCTTCAAAAGTAATCATGGTCCAGTCAAGTAACTGAGAATATTTACCAAGAGAACAAAATTCTTCCCTGTTCTCAGTGTCAATAATCTTAAATCCTAAAGAGTATCATCATCTTTAGCTATGTCATTACCCTAGAGAAACAAGAGGACGCAAGTTATAGGCAAGTACCAGTTCCACAAAGCTACAGAGCATCAGAAATTACCCCTTACTCCACAGAGACTGATGCACATGATACAGTAAGGAGCAGAAGACCCTTAAGCTTCAGGGATTTTCTTTGAAAATTAGGCCATTAATCAACTAGTATTTATCATATGCACCCTCTTTTCATGAATTCAAGAAACGACAATACATGACTTTTAGCAGTAGACCATACTATTGTTGATGTATCTATTACCCAGCATGTTAGTGATTTATAAAATACTGTCAAATAGTTTATTCAAAAGGCAATTGCACTTAGCAATTTGAAAGACAACCTGTTTTGTTGTTTTTTTTCTTATGTCCTTTTTCTTTCCTAGTCTGTGTATTTCAGGTGGTGTTGGTATTGTCACACTTTCATTTTCTATTACAGATTATTTTTTGCCAAGAAATGAAAGTTCAATCTGCCTATCATAATTTGTACATAGCAAATGGAAATTGAGGTTGATATCTACTTACAGATAACTTTCTTTTTGAAAAGAATTTAAGGTCTGCTGGATACCTTAAACATCAATACTGTGTTTTATTTACGCCTTATCTGACATCCCCATCTTTAGATCAGAGACTGACTCTTGGTCCTGTATTTGAATGCCTGCTAATACCGGATAGGAGGTGTAATTTGATCTGGATACATTTGTTTTCCAAAAATGTAGCAAAGTTAATACAATATATACATTAACTAGTGGCAAATATTCTAGACACATTAGCTGTCAAAACAGAAATTCTGTAAATATCCATGTTTTCGCACTGATCCAGCTGATTTAATGAAAATATAATTAAAGTTTGATTAAAATCCTATTGGGACAGAACAGTTATTGTCTTTCATTATATGCATGCTTGATAAAGCAACATGTGATGCTGAATATTTTCCTGGGATTAGGACCAATAAAAAACTAACGTAGTTATATACTGTGAAAAATATTACTGATGTCAATAAGAAAAGATGCATTCCGGTGCAAAAGAAGATCGGTAAATCCGAAAAGACAGAGAAATGTTTCTCTATGTCAATCAAAGAACAAAGACATGAGCTGACCATTCTGAAAATTTTAATACTCTTAAATATAACTCTGAAAGTTATACACTGATGTCAGTATTTTACTGATAACTCAGATGGCAGAAATGACTCTTGAATATTTTGTCATGTCAGAAAAAAGACTTTCCTAAATAAGTCTGCTTGTAGATAGGCAACAATAAATTCTGCTTTTTTTCTGTCTTCATGTCTAGGAAACTTACTCTCAGCATCACAGTTTCATTCATCCAGAAGCACATCAAACCTAACAGTTTACAGACACTAGTTTCTTAGGAAGATGCAGTAAAAAAGATACATGTAAATTTGTCATATAGGAAGGCAGTAAGACTTGCTTTTGTGTTTATGATGCAAATATACCTGGGAAATTGAATTGGTTCTTTTTTTAATGCAGGTGAGCTCTAGTCTGGTCCCATTGATAGAATGATTATTTGAGGATGAAGAGTACTAAAAGAGCTCCTAGATGGCTCCTCCTAGTTTAATTACACCTGAAATGAACACCACAGGTTGTGGACCTTGAGATCATTTCACAATACAAAACAAAGCATGATGCAAACAAAACATGAACAATTGAATTTCGCCTCAAAAGTTCACTCCTGATCTAAGATAAACAGTAATTCAGACAAATCTTACAGCTTCAATAGCACAGTGATATGCTGTTAGAGATATTTAGAAACAGTTTTACTCATTTTTCTAGGTATCATACTGAGTTTAATTAATATTTTCTTCCAGCAAACTGCTAAGGGCAGAAAACAAGATTCATTGTACACATAATATACTTTAGCACTTTATCAATAAACAGTTTTGCATTAGTAGCATAAATATCTTGTTTAGATCATTCTATTTTACATCTCTATTCCACCCCAACCCCACCTCCAGGAACTCTACAGCAGCTGCAACTAGAGTAATACTGGCCCCAATTTTTTTTTTTTTTTTTTTTTTTTTTTTTTTTTTTTTTTTTTTTTTCTCTAGCCATGCTGTAGCAATCACTTAAAACTTACATCTCAGCTTAAATATAAAGCCAAGTCAGGACCTGAGGCAGTCCAGAAACATTACAGTTCCTAGGAATTATAACAGTTGTGGGTTTCAGGCTAGGACAAAAACATGAGTCTTTTTCTAAGTGGATTTGTATACATAGGTGTGTACTTATCAAGCACGTGGTTAATGTTCCAGAATGTTCAACAAAGGCTAAGACTTCATTCAAATTCCCAATCACAGATACCTTATGACACTGGAGATGCTGCAGTGTATCTGTAGTGGCTTAAAACTGTTGAGAAAGGTGTGGATGTCTCTTATATCCTGTGTCATAAATTCTAGGTTCAAATGAGATGCATAGATTGGAAATCCAAGTGCTTCTGTAGTTATTTATTTTTAGTGTTAGGCAGTAGTAAATATTTAATCTACAAGTCTGAATTTGTTTTCTGAGGGTCACAAATCCTGTGCTGGGAATCTAAGACTTTCTTCAGATCTGTCCCCAGTATCCAAATCCAGATGTGATATGCCAGACCTCTGGATGGATTTGACCTGTTTAGTCCAGACTGTACTCATGGCATAGAGTTTCCTGTTCTTAAGAAATCAAGTTTTCTGCTAAGGAATGTTGCAGAACTGCTTAAAGTTACAGGCCAGGTTAGAGACCAGCAAAAGGGATAAAACCAAGAATAATCCAAACCAGAGCTTATCCCATTCCAGGAGAAAGAGGAACTGATTGCTGTCCAGCAGAGCATAGAGAACAGTAATTGCTATCTGTTATGTTAGCAATAACGAGACACTAAAAAGCACTTCAAAATTATGGACCAAACTAACCAGGTATATGACTAGACGTTGTAAGGAAATAAAAAGGTGTTGCACATGGCTAGAAACTTTACCATTTTCTTTCCTCATACAGCGTGAATCCTACTCAACCTCTACTTCAGGAATCTGCCATGTGAAGATTTCCTCCACGCACTAATGATATTGAGGTGCATTACTCTCTGATATGTGTCTACTGCTGGTGCTTGAGCTATTACTGGATCATTTCACCTAAGGACATTCATGAGAGAGTGAAAACAGCATCAGAGACATTTGAACCTTTTGGAGCTTTATAGGTGGGCTTTGTAGAGTTGTATTTTCGTCTTGCTATTATTCATCATACTATCATGAAAGATATTATTATAATTTATTCACACTGTCCCGTACCTTCACTTCCTCTTATAGGGTATTCTATAGCCAACATTATTGAATTGTTAGAGACAGATCTGGATTATAAAGAAATTAGGTCTGTTTCTACCAGAGGTTTATCTAGCAACATCCTCGTACTGGTTTCCGTTCATTATCCTTAACTGAATCTAGATTGTCCTTAGTTTTCTATTATATCTAGCTTTTTTACAGGACTAATTATATTTCATCCTATATAGCTCCTTTTTTTTTTTTTTTACATGAATCTATTATTTATCCTTCAAAAAAATCAGAATTTTTGCCAAAAATGTTATGTCTGTATTTTTCATTTTCAATTTTTTTTTTTAATTATTATACAAAGATCGTAAACTCATTTAAGTTTACACTTGAGGTAAAATACTAAAAACTCATCACATTTTCTCTATAATATTCAAAAGTATGGTATTCATAATTGGATATTTTGACAAAAAGACAAAAATCATTAATATTTTATCTTTATNATATGGATATGTTTAAAAACTGATAACTGATTGTAACTCAATTGAATTTTGTGACATCCATTTCTATTTTAGCAAAATGATCAGGTTTGTTAAAATGTTTTTGCGCTTTCTGTGCCAAACATACAGCTTATATAGAGATGAACTCTAAAGCTCAATTACCTCAAAGCCTGAGGTGCTTTTTACACTTGGATATAAGTATTTATGTATGACTTTGTGTTTAAGTTAGTAGAGATCTGAAACTTTTTTCAGCTCATTAATGGAAGTGTCTAGTATTATTTGAAATGGTTTAGTGTGTCCAGCCTGCCTCCAGATTCTGTGCAAGAAGACTTTCCCTTGTAGTAACCACCAGCTCTGTGTAGGTGTTACAAATACTTGATTAAAAAGTAAATCAAATAAATACTTGATTAAAAAGGGAGTATATGAAAAGAAAATCAGTTGTAAATGTCTAGGATAATCTGAAAAACATCCTTTTTTGACAAGATCACCATTCCTAACAGTGGGAGTCCAGACACCTAGTTCACACATAGACGCTTATACAGTATTTTAATTGACGTCTTAAGTGTCTTAACTTATGTGTGACTAATTACATATTACATGTAGACTGACTATATGTCCTCTTAGAGGACGTCCTAGGGATTAAAACAAAGTGTCCCGGTATCCATACTATCTCTTTGTGTAAGACAAGGTTTACATATATTCATGGCATGGTTTCTATGTGTTTCAGGCATCAAAGTGTTTTTGGAATTATCTATTTAAACACTGGGGTTTTTTTTCTACTTGATGGCTAGTGTACTACTCATTTAAGCAGGTGACTTCTGGGCTACTGTATATTAATGAAAAAAAAAACACCTTGTCACAAAAATATTAACATTTCTACCATAGAAAAAACAAAGTTATGTTAATCCTAAGAAAATGCAAATCTAAACTGAATAGACATAGTACAGAACAGCAAAGACCACTGTTTTTACTCTCTGAGGACATCCAAATGAAATGAACATACAGCTGGTTAAGAGCCCATAATTAACTGTCTTCTATTCACTTGTGGACATTTCACTCATAGATGAAAATCAGCTGCAGAATATTAATATATGCTAGTTGCTGACCAGACTGCAGCATTTGAACAGGTGAGGGGAAAGCATTACTTACAGTCTCTTTTTTATTGTTGTTATGTTCTATGCTGTTTATGGACCCAAATTGTAGACATCATAGTAGATGTTTTCTAGTTTTGTCCTCTGTGTGGAGGCAAAATTAGACACTTAATATGGAATAAACTCATAACCACCACTAATAGCACACAGCAATATCAAGAAGTCAGCCTAGAAATAGGTTTTTATTGAACTAAATGTTTATTCATAAAGAATTTTCTATTAAAATAACATTCCTATCTGTTTACACAAAATTTATTCTTCTAGAGATAGTGAAAAAAAATATCAACCCATCTGAACCGTAATAATGCCAATTAAGAACATGAAGAGCCAAAATATCTGTAAATTCAAAATAATGTCTTTTAATTAAATAAGTAATAAAAGCATAACTTGAGTGTAACCAGAATAATCTAAAAACTAGGTGAGAAAAATTTTATTTTGTTTATTTTTCCCAAGCAAATAGAGCAACACTTTGACATTCCCTAAAGACTCACAATATAATTCAGGACCGCTAACCAGAGTTGGCAGGTTTCAACTGCACCCAGATGACCAAACAGCACTAGGTGTACAATGTGATTGTATTTCAAAATGCAAACCAAAAATATTTTGTTCTGGCTATGTCTGAACAAACCTATGGTTCTGCTTGCCAGAACTGCACCTCAACATTGGATCTAAACATGGTACATATGATACTAATTTAAGTTTAGGAAACTGTAAGTTAGTATATTTAACTAGGAAATCAACCCAAAGAAGTAGGACATATAATAAATATTTTGAGTAATAATTTCTTTCCAAGTTACCAAGAAATACAGAACATCTTCTTGTTAAGACTGTATACATGCAAATTGCCAAGTTACTTTTAATATATGAAAATAAGGCAAAAAGCTATAATATGAGAAAATCTGTATTATTGCATGGGCACACTATACACTAAAGCACATGTTAATGTTTACAGTGTCCATTGTAAAAATAATTAAACAGAGAGCCATTAGTTACTCTTTATGTGTATATTCAGTTAATGTAGGCAGAATGCTGAAATAGATGGAAAAGAATGAAAGTGAAAATGATAGAAAAGGGAAGTATTATTTAAACAGAAGGGAATAGATTGCAAACTTGATAGATTAAAGACTGGGAAGTATTGCAAACTTCAGTGTAATCACAGTGTAATTGTTTTTCAGGGTAATGGTAATAATTAATCATATTGTAACAAGTGAGCATTGCAAGAGCCAGTTCATAACTAAATTTGCAGTTATTCTACTGAATGACATAGATATCATTTTTTTAAACTGCTTGGGCCTAACTTTTCTTACCACCTCAACAGAGATCGTACTTCCATTATTTTTTTTTTTTACCACAAGTTGTTCATAAGGTTAAACATTTCCCACTCACTGAAAATAATAAAAAAAACATACAACTGAAGATGTTTTAAAATTAAAACATATGACCTTTACTTTTTTAAGTTTTAAAGTGGCTATCAAGCAAGTAAAGAAAACCCTTAACAGAAAGAAAAAAAGCAATTGTTACACAGATCTTTTTTTTTCACTTAGAAATATTTTGTGGAAGAAAATTAATTACAATTAGTAGACACAGACATATTCTCCCCTGTCTTTAATCTGTACCTAAAGAGAGTCTGGTGACAGTTATAAACACATGTAATGGCCAGGATACATTAGCCTAAATTGAACACAAATATTAAAATAGTGTAATTTGCTGTACTATACAAATATTTTGTAACATTGTGATGACATAACCAGACACAAAGGATTTTACATATATGTTTGAGCAATGTGACAATTGAGGAAGTAAATAAAGACTGGGGTTGTTGCACCAGAAGTCATCCAAGTAGTAGAAGAACAAAGAACAAGAGAAGTAGGACATCAAACAAGCAGAACAGCCTCCTGATTACACCAGAGGCATAACTGGCAACAACCAAAGTAAGTAGCATCAGCAGATAACCCACTTTTGGAAGGGGGACACTAAAATTCTGTTAGGCATAAGTGAGGAAAATCAGCAAAGAAAGAAGACAAGTTCATCTCAGTTCAGCCTTTTTTAGCCCAAAGGGTTCTTATATCTGATCACTCTGATCTTGGTGACATTGAGGCACCAAGGACTACAGCCATCAGTGATAATCATATGGTATCAACTCCCTAGTACTATAGACTCACAACTAATTTAAGCTATAAGTATTAAAGTTGAAATTAAAAGCAAAACGAAACAAAACAAAACAAAACCCCAATTGTGTTGTTAATAAACAAATTTCATAAAGTGTTTGTTTATTTGATTTTTTTCAGGTTTTAGTTTAAAACTGCCCCGATTTGTCAATCCTCTACATAAACCCACCACAGCATTTTTTAATTCCCTAATTAATATATAAAAATATATGTACAAATATACATGCACATGTTCAAGTGCAGTGACTTCTTTTATTTCACTTTATTAAGTATTTCACATCAATAAAAAATATTTAAACATCTGAAATGATCTTTAGTAGACTGTTGAGGGAACAAGTGGAGAAACTCAAAAGCAGCTGATTGTGAATAAAAAAGCCTTTACATTAGAAGCCATCTTAATCTGTTAGAAGACAAGATAACAATCTTAAACTATTAGAAAATATTGTAAACTATTAAAAATAGTTTACACAATTGAAAACTTTTATATCAGTATTACTTGATAATTGATAAAGCAGTAGATCAAAGATTTACTGATATCCAAAAAAAAAAGGCTTAAATCTTTAATGTGTGGCTCAATGACTCAATGACTTCTCATGACCAAGTTTCATGAATTAATCACATATTGTATGCAATGATGAAAAAGGACTTCCTCTTATCCGTTCCTTTCTTTTTCTTTTCTTTTCTTTTCTTTTCTTTTCTTTTCTTTTCTTTTCTTTTCTTTTCTTTTCTTTTCTTTTCTTTTCTTTTCTTTTCTTTTCTTTTCTTTTCTTTTCTTTTCTTTTTCTAAATATGTAGAATGTCTCCTTTTTCTTGTGCCCATCCACAAGACAGCAATAAATTAATTACTGTTTCTATGAAGCAGTTAATACTTTAGACACTCTTAACATTATTTTCCTTGTTTTAGTTCTAAGGAAAACTATTCAATCTCTTCAAAGGATTTTTAGATGACAGCTAATTCTTCTCAGTACAATAAATGTGTAGTCTTCTTTTGGCTTTGCAGTAATCATCATTGTGCCAAAGTCTAGTTTTCACAAGTGGCTATAGCTGTCTCTGCTGCTAAATAGGATGATGTTACTCTAGCTGCATAATCCCTTTGTGTTGGCATTAGTGGTCAGAACAGTAAGTCAAATCAGCTTGGTTATCTGACTGGAAACTAATCTTGCAGGATCAAGTTCGTCTGATTTACTGAATAATTGCTACAGCCAGAACCAGGATTACAACAGCAATGGCAAAGTTGATGTATGGGCAAAGGGAAGAGGTAGAAGGGATGTGCTGGGACCATCTCCCTCAATAGAAGTACACAAATAACATTAACACAACTGTGAAACCATTCTTTTGCCCTCAATATATCTATCTATTCAAAGACAACCTAATATTTTCATATTCATCATCACTTAATTCCATTTGTATATTAATAATGTTCACTTGGGTACACCTCCATATCATGCAGAGGAATTAATCAGTTATAGAATGAAAAAATGCATGTATTTTTAATGTATTTAATTTGCAATACTATTTGATTACATGATAGTTCAAAGATAAGGAAAGTCTGAATAGACTATAGGGAGATGATTTACCAATATATACATAAAAATTATTCATATATTTTAATATTAATTTTTATTTGCAAACATATTCTGCAATTCTCTGCTTCTGAAACTGTCAGGTCTACTGACCATGGTATAGGTTCCCAATTTTAACAACATTTCACTCTCTTTTTCTCCTGAATAGGGGCTGGATTTATAGAAGATCAACTATACTGTGTTGGAAACATCCAGGTATCTTAGAAAATGATTCACCAAGAGTGATTCTGTCCCTTTCGAATTCTGAATTCACCAATTGCATCTGCTTAATTTTGGGTCTTATTTAAGAAGTTTTGGGGTTTTTTTTACTATTTTTATTAGTAGAGGTGTCATGTAAATACTCTGTTTTCTCTGTACTTGTTTTGATATTTGTGTTGAGATTGACTAGGTACTTACAAAGAGTTTGTATAATATTGACTCTTGGACTGTTCAACTCCTTAAATACTTTATTATATTGTTTTCCATATAGGAATTAAGACATTCCTTTCAAGAGGAATTCCCAAGAGCTTGTCTTATTCTCTTCTGTATTGTAAAACTGGAAGTACAGCTGTGGCTTAGATTTTTCATTTTTGCAAACATATTTGCTTAAAGATGACTTGATTTGCTCTTAGTAGCGATAGAATGTGAAGAGCAAAAGACAAAACATAGTCCTTTTCTTACCCACTTTACACAAAAACAAACACAAACGGACTGTTATTTACCAGCATTACTACTTGAATTGCTTTGACTTAGAAGAGAGGTGACTACATCTTTGAACTTAAGAAGATAAAAAAGAATATTTTTTCTTCCCTTCTGTTTTTATTTTTCTTAAAATGATGTTTAAGAAAGTAATTTTAGATGTGAGCCACAACATTGGCAATCCTTTATGAAACCAGATTCTAATTTTCAGGTGCCAGAGAGATATCACTCTCTCTCCAGGAGAAAAACAAACAAAAGAATAGTTCTGTATCTAAAATTTAGATGGGTTCTGTCTTTGAGAATTTCTTCAGTGAATTATAACATTGGATAAGTTCCTGAAAATTAATTTTTATATTAGTAATGGAAGAATTCCAACATTTAAAGGTACTTAGAGACTTGGTTGATACTGGTGCAAAACCACCCTCCACCATCTTTGGAAGTCTGAGACAGGCAGGGGAGGTACCAGATGACTCAAAAAAAAAAAAACCCGAATGTCACACTTATCTTCAAGATGGGCAAGAAAAAAATGATTCAGGGAGCTGCATACTGGTATTTCTAATCTAATTCATTTGAGGTTTATAGAGCAATACCTTGTGGAAGCCACATTAAGGTACATGTAGGACAAGAAGACTGAGGCCAGATCATGCCTAACCAAAGTGATTTCCTTCTATAATGAGAAAAGTGGTTTGGGCAAGGGAAGAGAAGTGACTGCCTTATTTTTACCAATGGTTTTTTTACATGGTGTCCCATAGTACGTCTTCTTGTAGCTGTATTGGAAAGAAATGGCCTGAATACCTGGAATGATGAGCTGGGTGAAAAATTGACTAAATTGCCATGCTGAAAGAGAAATTGTCAGCAGTTCAAAACCCAGCTGTTAGCCAGACATTATACGTCAGCCTGAGTTATTCCTCAGGGTTGATACTGAGGTCAATACTGTTCAGCATCCTCATTAATGATCTGCATGATGAGGGAAAATTCACTTTCAGCATGTCTCTGGACAGGAGAACAGCCTATACACTGAAGGACTGGCTGCCATTGAAAAGCATGTCAATAGACGAGAGGAATAGGTGAAGAAACTTCTTCAGTTTCAATAGCTCTGTACATTGGACAAAGTAATACACACAGCAGTACAGGCTGGAAGCTGACTGGTTAGAAAGTAAGTTTACAGAAAAGACACAAATATTTTGTTTGAGACAAGAAGTTGAACACAAGTCAGCAGTGTGTTTCTGCAACAATGGAAGCTAAATGCCTGCTGAGCTACGTTAGCAAGACACTGGGAAAGTATTAGGGAGAAATGTCGTATATACTTGCTCTGTTTCTACCATCCTCTAGCTATCTGTTTATGGCCATTTTAGGAGACAAAATTCTGGTCTGGTGCAGTGTGGTCAACTTAATGTTCAAACATTGAGGCACTGTAATGATGAATAGCTAAATTACCTACACGAACCAGAGGCTACTGGCAAGTACTTGATCTTCAACAGCTAATTTAAAGGAATGTGATATGATGACTGCCTGGGAGAGCCTTTGAATGTATCTGGAATAATAAGAGGAAGAATAAACCTCTAAGTACTTTTCCTTTTGGGGAGGTAAGGGATCCTCATCTCATTAGGCAGAAGAGGTTCTTTGTAGATAACCTAAGGTAACTTGTTTGTCAGCCAGAAGTAAAGTGAAATTACTAAGAGAATTATTTGGAAAAAAAACCCCACATTATCAGATAAGAATTTCAGTTCTCTCTGGACTTTGGAGTTAATAAGTTCATGTCTTGAAACAGAAAGAGTTCAGGAGGCAAAACCTGGCCTGTCAAGGTCAGCACACAGCAGAACCCGAAATCAGCAACACAAGAGAATATGATAGTATAGACATTACATTTAGATTTCTTTTCCTAAGCCTTTTCTCACCCACAGATAGGTATAGGAAGTGCAGTTTTGACTCAAACCCAGGGCAAGGATTAAAATCACTATTGCAGATGTTTAGCAAGATGCTTAAGTACTGTGGATCCACAACCCTTGCAAGTGATGGTTTTATGCTTTACAACTTGCTTTATTCAGATGTCACTCACTATTTGAGATATTGCAGAACAAAAATATGGTGTTAATCAAACAGAAATTAACTGACTGATTTTAATTATATCGAAGATGCCAGTACTTCAATGCTTAACCCAGAGGTGAATTTTTATTATAAACTTCTGAAAAAACGGTTTTAATAATACTGCAAACTGGGTTTCTGATATCTCAGATACAATGCATCATCTTTTTTTATGACTGTGCATTTATGGTTCTATTGTACAAAGAAAAAAAAAGAAATTGAAATTACTCATGCTTGATGAATTGCAGAATAGAAAGTTGTGCTAAGTAGAGTCTTGAGCAGACATCTCCCCTACAATGCCTTGACTAGCTTTATATTTGATTGTTTACATTCCATAAAGCCTTCACTCATTTACCAATTTTGCATCTCAGATGCAGACATCCTCACTGAACAGAAACCATGTATATAATAATGATTATACCCTCAGGTACCCTTGTCATGCCATGCTTGCTGCACAATCTAAAGTACAATTGCAGGAAAGAGAATGGAAGACACTAATGGCTTTATGACTGCAGAAATATACATGTGCTTGCAAAATCTTCCATCTCTGCCTATCCCCTTGAAAAAAGAGTGCAATTTGGCTGAACATTATCTGCTTTATTTTCAGATGATGTTTCCAACAAATGAACATATTTTATTCTTAGAAGTTTTATATTTAAACAAACTAAAGAAAATCTGTTAAAAAATGACAAACAAAACCATATCAGAGCCTGATACTTTAGGCAGCTTTTATACGTGACACTCTTACATTATTTTCTTTTGGACCAAAACTTTATCTAGACTTTTTGCACATTGGTAACACCATTTTTTAATCTCTTTAAACAGAAAATAATGTTTGTGTACAACAACAGATACCATTTCTGATTTGGGACTACATCACTTCTTTTATATATATAAAATAGTAGTGGTGAATTGAGTCCTCTGATTTTTCTTGAAAGTGGTCTTTAGTCAAATAAGTTAAATGTGACATTTAAATAATAGAATCCCGAGTTTCCATAAGTCTTTATGTTTTTGGAATAGAACGTAGTACTCTCCTCATCCCTGGAAACATTCAAGATCAGGTTGAAAGGGGCTCTGAGCAAGCTGATCTAGATGAAGATCCAGTCCCACCTCATTGCAGGGAGGTGGGACTGGATGACCTTTAAAGGACCCTTCCAACCTAAACCATTCTATGATTCTGTGATTGTATGATTCCATTGTATATTTAATGTCATAATATACAAGCAGATAATGTGACTACCCTCTCCTAACCTTGTAGGCTGAAACTGTACAGGTCAAATTAAGTAATAAAAGGAGTCAGTGCTAGTTACACAGAATCACATAGTCTTCATGGTTGGAAAGGGCCTCTGAGATCATCGAGTACAACCATGCAAACATAAAAACCCCCTAATTGTACACCACTGAATTGTTTAGCAGCTAAAATGAAAAAAAA
>VXBJ01004931.1:99803-132175 GCA_013400055.1 Nycticryphes semicollaris
AAAAAACAACCGAAAAAACCCCACTACTAATTATTTTTATTCCCATTTTTTGGTAAGAAAATTATTGATATAATAATGACTGAATCTTACTGGTTCTCACTTTAGCATCAGGGTTGCTTTAGCTCTCCAGCAGATTTTCAGCACATTTTTTTCTGATTTTTGCCAAAGTTTCATAGCAACAACTAATTAAACAATTGTTGTTTAAGAAAGTAAAATATTTCAGAGAGAGAGAGAGAGAGAGAGAAGGCAGGGATACAGTACCTGTTTGCTTGTGCATAGTTGAATACAATTGCTTTTTTGACTTTTAAATGTTTTCCTCTCTGTTCATGCAGTAAAATGTGTGAGTAGGATAAAAAAAATACTGCAGAATAAATTTGTATTTGCTTCTTCCTTTACAGTAACTTGAACTTATTCTTAGTCCAGAGCACATTTTCATATATAGAACTGGTTAAACATGTCTGACTCAGTCAAGCACAATTGACATGCATAGAACAAACATCAGCTACACTCTGTCTCCTTGAATTCCTACCACAGGAATAAGGAAACCTGAACAACTTAAAGAAAAAAAAAGAAAAAAAAAAAGTAAAATTTTAGCATATAAAAATGGTTTACTGAGCTAGCTGCCTGCTTTCTGCTTGCAAAATTAAGTCTGCATTCTGCTGCTGGAAGTTATCAATATTTAACTGACACCGAGAAGACAAACTCAGATTATATGAACCAAGAACTATTACTGTGAATACAGAAGTCTTTACCTGCAGTGTCTTTTATATTAATAATTGATTTTCAGTATGCATTTATAAAGAGTTTCGGTCTCATTATCAAATGATCACATAATTATCAAATATTCTTTGATAGGATAACTAGCCTAACAGATAACATTGAAACGATGGAAATAATTATGTATTGCTTTCAAAAAACCTTTGATAGTGTCTAAGATGACATTCCTAAAGTCAAAAGAGAGAAATACAACTAGATTAAATCCTCAGAGATAGATACACAACTGCTTGAAAATCACTCTGAATGAATAGATGTCAATTTTTTGATTGTTAGCATGTAAGATTTTTGGTCTGGACCTAGTTTTGCTCAGCACTTTTATTGAGTTAGCTGCTAGAATACAGAGTGTATTCCAAAATTGCTGACGACGTCAACAAATATGATGAAATCAAATTAGAGGGGTTGCAAACACACATTAGATGATTAGATTTTAAAGTTGACAAAATAAAGATGTTTTGAAATCAGCAAGAGAAACAGCACTAAACAGTAGTACAGTGTTACAGTTCTGTTATGTAAAATTTACTAACAAAAATGCAGAATATACAGTTAAGCAACCTTACTGCTCAAAAGATGGAGGCCCACAGTGGTCCATAAATTAACCATTGGTGCCGGAAAAGAAGTGATTCTCTTTGTGAAAAAGGAAAATAGCATAAGGAAGCTTATGTTTAAATGCTGATTATCATTTTTCTGTCCTAAGTTTCAGTCTCATCTGTATCCACTTTGAAAGAAAGTTACAGTAAAAATAAGAGTCAGCAAGCCAGAATGGCAAGAAAATTTGAAAACATAGCTACAGAGGACAGGTCAAAGGCACTGGTCTTGTTTGATTTAGCAGATTAAAAAGACTACATTGAAAAGAATAATAACCGGGTATCCTCATTCTGTTACTAAAATAAAAGGTTTACATTAAATCTTAAGAAAAAATTCTTTATAATAGAGGCAGTGAACTGTGTGAACACATTAAAAAAAATATTACAGCATACATTTACGTTTTTGAGGAACAAAAATATTATAGAATACAATTTTAAGGAATGGAATAGCGATTTATCTCTGGTTAATATCTATAATCAAGTTATGTTTCATCCTTTAGTGAAGGACTGAGTGACCTTTTTCAATAACATCCATTCTCCTATTTATATGATTTTATGATGAGCATTTAAAAAAAGGCAGAAAAATATTTCAAATGTCTTGAGATCTAAAATATATTTAATTTATTAGGAAATATGTCATAATTATTTTATTATAATATATAAATAAATAATTTATGAACGTTATTTTCATGGTTCAGCCAAATACGAAGAAGAAAAAGCAAATTTACAGTTATTATTTTACTTATGTTGCAAATCTTCAGGGACCAATACTCCAATATCATTGATGTGAAGATTCAAATAGATATTTCCCAAAATCACTTTTTTGTAATACAGATAGTGAGGAGGGAGATTTTCCTTTATTTCATGTGAAATTTTAATTTGTATTTACTCATAAACATCCTTATTGCCACTTTCTCAGCAGAGTTTTTCATATTTTTATTATGCTGTATCAAAGCACAGGTTTCTGTGTGCAATATTTTGCATTTCTTAACCAAATTAATTGGAAAAATGGATTTTAGATATGAGAGAATACAGGAAAATCTCACTATGTGCTTGACCAGATTTTATGTTCTTCTGAAAACAACTACTGTCCAGCTTCTGAAAATTACTGCTAACCAATTGAAAAAGCAGTGCATAGAGCCCGGTGAACTTTTGTTCTGATCCAGCATGGCCAGATGCTGGACTTTCAAAAGGCTTTTGGCCTTACTTCCTCTAAACTACATCCCTAAAACAGGGTCCAAAGAAAGTTGACTGCATATTCACATAACACCTGGTACTTTGATGATTTTTCTGAGCAGCCACAGTGAAAGACACTTTAGGCAGGACCATTTTACTAATTTCAGGCAGCAACTTTGCCAGATTAACTCTTTAAATGGAACAGGATCACCTTGGAGAAAAAAAAAAAAAAACCAACCCATGCAGTTTATCAGTTACTGTGATTGAAGTGATATCCTAGTTATCTGTGACCTCCGTGATACTATGTTGGGTTACTTTTTTATTGTTTTGATAATTAATTAGACTCCAATTTGAAATTAATTAATAAACAGCATACCAAACAATTTCTTAATAAAAACCTAGGGTATAATTTAGAATAAAAATTGTAGGACAGATCCATCTTAAAAAAAAAAAAAAANNNAAAAAAAAAAAAAAACAAACATTCTTCCTCGATTTTTTTTTTTTATGGTGAAAATAATTCAGCCAAATTGTATTTTGTCTATTCTTTAAGGAAGAAGAATAGTGAAACTTCTGAAACAGTTTTTTACTTTCATTAAAAAAAGAAATAATATAGTTGATGGAGATCGAATAGGCAAATCACAGTTAATACTGATTTATAAATATTCCTGAAGAGTGAGGAAAGAATGTTATGAATGCTGACACAACAGAACTGCAGTGAGCATAACACAGCTTAACTGATACTCAGCTAAAAAATAAAATCACTTTTATTTTAAAAGCAAGCTTAAAAGTATATGTAAACAACTGCACAACAGTACTTACTCTTTCAAAACTCTCCTGGACACATTCCTGTGAAATCTGCTCTCGGAAGACCTGCTTTGGCAGGAGGGTTGGACTAGATGATCTCCACAGGCCCCTTCCAACCCCATATCATTCTGTGATTCTTTCATCATATATTCTGTATAATAATGCTGACACAAAAATACTGTTTATTTATTTCAAATATTTATACACAATTACAGAGTTATTTTGTTTACAAAAGAAAAAAAATATAGCAGAGACAACCGAGTTCTTTAAATGTAAAATTAGTTTTTATCAAATTTGTGTAGCCAATGCAATACATTTTTTTTGTGAATATTTATACATGTTTTAAAATGTTTAAAGTGTTTAAAAATGCCTGATTAATTTACATCAACCATTAAATGTTAGGGATAAAAGAATGGAAAATATATCACAGAGATGAGCAAAATTTGGATTGGCATCCAGCTGGCTTCCATGGATTGCCTCTATTGACTGAATGTTTGCCAAAACACATAGATGCATTCCTGACCCAGATAAAAAATCCATCTTGTTGTTTGTCAAACATGTTAAATACATCTCAGTAAACACGTAATATAAAAACACATAGATAGATTTTTATTTTCTTCTTGGTACAGAACAATAGTATTTTAGATGTGCAGACAACTTTTTTCCCCGACTGATGTCACTACTACTTAGCCCTTTGAGGTTAGCATTTATTGATTCTGCTTTTACTTTGATTGGATCTTACCTACTTCAGTGCTTCAGTAAATTGAAACCTTCTGCAGTTCATGGAAGAAATCTGAGAGCAAGGCTGTGAGAAAATGTACGCTGACCTCCATTTGTTTCGGACTATATTGGTAAAAACATTGTCATCAGGTTGCAGAAGTGACCTCAGCTAGAAGGAGATAAAAATCAAATCTCATATTCTAGACAAGCAGATTTAATTATTCCCAAAATACAAATCACAGCACTATTTTCCTATATTCTGTAAATATGAGAATAATCCTGTCTCTCATTTTATGAAGATATACATCTCCTTTTTATATATACATCTCTAGGAAGAGATATATCAGTCAATTTGTGCTTGAGCATCCTGGAAGTTGCATAACACAGCTTTAAATTATTATTCTGTGACTTAATATAATAACTAAAGCAATAAAAAACTATTAATCACCTTTGGAAAATGGCATTGGGGTGGAAAAAAGATTATGATGTTTAAATTCAGTAACAGATTTGGAAATAAGCTGTTTTGCAATTTTAATTCTGAATATTTACTGATAATAATTTTATTACTGTTTTGTTATTATAATCTGTAGGGTAATAGTAATATAATCTCACGTAGGATGGACTGGGACTGAAAATCATCCCTAGAAACTTTGCTGGTAGGATGACATGACTGTTGTAAGATTTTATTTTTATTTATTAATTTTTAATGGAGAAAATTCTCACAATTTTAAAGATCAGCATTACCCATTGATTAAATGAGTTTTATGGGTTGTGAGATTTTTTTCATGTCTAGAATGTTTAATATATGTTAGGTATTTTAATGTTTATATACATGTCTGTAAGTACCATATATACATTATAATATGATAAATATAATTGATACAAAGTAATGTAAAATAATATCACACAATATAATATAACATGAAATAATGTATAATAAATAAATAAATCCTTATGCCTAGACACATTTTTGATTGAAAATTTGCTACATTTCTGTCAGAATCTAAACATGCAAAAGAGAAGAAATCTCAGTGAGGGATAGTTCGAAAAACAAGTGTTCAGGTTTCTCACAAGCATAGAGTACGTTCCAGTGCTACCTTTAGTTTCATGTGATAAAGAACTTCATAAAAGCACATCAGTACAGTTTATTCAACAAGAATTTGAAAAACTGAGTATTCCAGAGAATTTTTAAGATAAAAACAAAATAAATCAGTTTAACACGTCACACCTGAAAGTGAAGATGTAGATTTTGCTACAAATGGAGGATACTTATTGAAAGTTCATTTACGAGAAATCATTCACATGAATTAAAGACCATTCACATACATATGAAAAATCTGCTATAACCCAGACAAGAAACAATACTTTTGATTTTAACTCTTTAAACATATGGGGGGTTTTGGTGTTTTGTTTGGTTTTCTTGCCACAAATCAGATATCAGTGGGGTAAATTTGTACATAAACCCACACCCTTAGCTGTGTTCCATAAGTAGTTGGGACTTATTTGTTTGGGGTTTTTTTGTTTTGTTTTGTTTTGTTTTTGTGTGTGTGTTTGTTTTTGTGTTTTTGTTTTATTTTTGGTTTGGATTTTTTTTAGAAATAAATCAGTTGTCCATCTTTTATGCAACCTTTCCTTTATAAAAACATATTTGTAAGGACTGAACATGCTTTTGAAATAATAAAAGCATGTACTATACAGTTTTGTAATTTCTTTGCCCAGCCTTCACAAACAAATGAGAAAATATTTTCTCATTCTCCATATCAGGTTGCTCTGTCAGTCTTTATAGATGAATTATCAACCCAATACAAATTCCCTTAGAGTCTTAAAGCTTCAGCTCACTGTTGAGTTACACTACAGGTTAAATCCATAATACCAGAAAATCTAATCTGGTCACCAAAATACCACAAATAGTTAAAATGCAAGTGTTTCATGTATGAACACTAATATCTTACCTGTCTTAAAAAAGTTGGTTTTTTCTTAAAATCTTTTAACACAGTGCAAAGTTTTTTGTTTGTTTGTTATTGTTTTTAATTTGACCTTAAATGTCATATGGTGATATGTCAAATGAAGTAATTCTGATCATATGAAATTGGATCATGCCTTACATGCATCAATCTGATTGATTAAACCTGACAAGATGCATCAAAATATGACACACATGCTTCAAAATCAGAAATAATCTGGGCTTCTGAAAACAATAGTGTTTCTTAATAATTTCTGAAAGATATATTTTCCCTTGGGACTAAAAATAAACACATAGTCAAGAATGTAAAGACTTCCACTGGATCTTGAACATGGTAATTAAAGCAGCAAGAGAGAAATAGATATTTTTGCTCCCTTTCAGGAAATGCACTGACAAGTAAACTAGATGCATGTCTTATTTTATTTTCCTGTAAGAAAAGGGTTTTAAATAATATTTTCTTATCTTATAAAGAAAGAAAATTAATTTGGGGCAGAAATATACCTAAAACAGAAAACACATTTTATGTCCCCTTTAAATACTGGTCTAATTCTAAATCTTATAACATTGCATCACAGCATCTGCTAGCATGTTAACGGGTTTTTCATGGTTCAGATGTAGTCCAGTAAGCTCATGTTAATTCACAGAATTCACAAAAACTTTCCTACTGAAGATGAGGAAGCGAATTTGTGTTTAGCAAAGGCAAAAATGTATTAGATTCAAACTTAATCTAAGCAAAATGGGTAGGATTTTCTTATAGGGTAAGGCTTTTATAAAAATTACTTTGAGCTGGGTTCTATCATCTCCATTTCAACTGAGTAACACCATGATTTATGACTTAGCCATAAAAATCCAAGAGATAACTTAGGAAGTAAGGTAATAATGAATTTAAATAAAAGAGAATGTGGCTTCAGAATCCTCAAACAATTCATTCTCCTCTAGGATATATTTCCCTCCACACAACTTTTTCTTTTACCTGAGTAGCTCTCTGTAGTTCAAAATCACAGTTCATAGGAAAATTAAAATTAAGGGAAGTCGCTTATATGTTAACAATGGAAAAACATTAAACACTGTTTCCTTGAGCCCAACAGAAATAAACCAGCTGATGATTTCTTTGCTCAGACTTTACTTAGCCCAGACAACCTTTCAGGAAAGACTTTTCTCACAGTCATTTTAATAGCTTTTATCCACCTATATATGTGGCTGGCTGAAAGCCATGTCTGTCTTTTTCCATGGTGTGTCTGTACACAATGATTTCTGTGTTGCAACACTAAGAATTAAATGAATTTATACTGTTCTCATTATGTATTTCTCTCAAGTACATTCTTTCCGTGGAGGTCTGAAATGACCTCAATATAAATTCAATTCACATTAAAGCATTTAATGGAAATGTAAAGGGAATAAAAATTCATATTGTTTGTTGCTTGAATATTTCTATTTATATATTCAGAGATTACTGTCCTAAAGTCCTGAAATAGTTTCGTGTACTACCTTTCCCTGATACAGAAATTATCAGATATATAGAAAATTTTGAAATTATTTGTCTGCTGACAGAAATTACAATCCAAAGAGGCAGCAGTTAGATTTGGCAGGAGTGTTATCTTTGTCACTGGGTAAAGAGAAAAAAAAAAGGGAGTGAAAAAATATTATTGAAAGCTGAGGAAAACAGAGCTTTGCTGTCAAGCTTTTTCTGCTGGCATCTTTCCTTTAAGTATCTGCCTTAGAGCATTTTATTCTTATTGTATTTCATTATTTCACTTGCTTATATTTCACAGTACAAATTTGTCTCAACCAAAACTGATAGCCAAACAGTTATTTTGTTAGTGATTACTGTGAGTATTTGAGACATATCGCAATGAACGAGGCCTGACTTTTGTGCTGGGATATCTCCTGTTTTTCCCACCTCTTCAGCTGAGCAAACAGACAACTTGAGGAAGTGGTCAGGGTTTGAATGCAGAAAACAGTTGTGCTAGGTGAAGATGGCAAAGTGATGGCAAGGGGGATTGCAGAGGCAGCCTCTGTGAGGAGAGACCCAGGCTGCTCTCAGCTGGACACAGCCAGTTCCAGATGGCTCCAACCGACCCAGCACAGGGCATAACTGGCCCCTGCAGCCAAGGTGGCAGCACCTCAGGGAAACTGTATTTTAAAAATGGCAGAATGCTACATGGCAGAGTGAGGAGTGAGGGAAAGAAAAAAAAAAAAAAAAAAAAAAGGAGTGAGAAACATTCCTGCTTTTTCTCTGAGGGGTCAGAAATAAAGTGGTGGAGTGGAGACTGGGAAAGGAGGAACAAAATTTGCTGTTTTATTCTTTGACTTTCTGCCTCACACTGCCTGAATGAGTGATTAAATCTTTATTTTAATTGGCAATAAATGAACTTTACCCAAGTCAAGTGTGTTTTGCCCATGACTCGTAATTGGTAAATTATGTCCCTTACTTTATCTCAAGCCAGAAGCTTTTTCCTTCCTGTTCTTCCTATCTGTGACTCACCACATCCCACTGAAGGGAGTGGCTGGGTGGGAGTTCAACTCTAAGCCAAGGTTAACCCACTTCAACAGAACAAACCAGTGGGGATTTTTGAGGTCTGTACCTACCTATTAATTAATTCTCTTATGTATAAGGTCATGGCTCACCCTAACAGTCTACAGACTGTGATATTTGAGTTTCCACTTGGGACCAGAGCTTCAGTTTTCCCTATGTGGGAGAGAAAGCATACAGGATGTTGTCTGTGTATGCCCAAGTACATGCCTAAAATTGTTTCAGGTATACTCTCATATCAGGGATTTTGGAACTGATCCCTTAGGATATAAAATGCATTAAGTTCAGAGCCACATAACCTAATATTAAACAAAATAAAATGGAGCATATTATGCTTAAAATGTGCTTTTTGAGATTTATTTCTTTAGGTTTTTTTGTTAATAGTTTTGAAGTGAATAGTTCTTCACAGGAAGGGTGATACAGACTGGCACAGCTAAACGGTTCTGGGACAGAAAGTGATGTGGCTGCAACTGTGGTAATATTCTTGTGGAATTAATTCCACTGCATTTGAAAATCTAGCATGTAGATTTAACCTCTAAGCTAGTTATCTAAATTCTGTGGCCAGTAGATTAAAAAAATAAACATAACAAACACTTCCTAGTGTAGATGTTTACAATGTTGACAAGCCATGTTAGGTAAAATGCAAACCTCCCTGATAGAATTATAGATAATATATGAGTAAAGACGTGTCAAGGTCTTCTAAATCAGAAACTTGTTTTAACATATTTGCCAAATTTGGGGGCTGACAACTTTAAGGAAATATTTGTCTTTGCAGTTATTTTCTCATTTCCTTAAGCTTTCCACGTGACGCCTGTCTCTTCTAGCAGGTTTATGTTTGTCTTCTATTAGATCCTCATGTAGATAGACACATTAAAAATGGAAAATTTTACCTTATCAAGAATACACAGCATACTATTTGAAGAAATAAAGGTGAAAAATAAATGATATTGTAAGACAAGAAGAATACCTGTAGAGAAACTGACACTTCAGTTAGAGAAAAGCAGCAAGCTGGTGAGTGAATTAATGTAGTCAGAGATTAGAGAAAATCAGATGGGCTACAAAAGATATTGGTAGGAAAATAATGAGGCAAGATCAGCCCAATTAATAAATGAGAAAAGGATGAAATTAATGAAGGTTTTAAAAAGCTGAGCTGCTTTAAATCAGCCTGTCAGTAAGAAACAAAAAAGTCAACAACAGTTTTGGCAATTAGAAAGTAATGAAGATCTTGTAAAGGTATCTATTGAAAAAGAGCCAGAAAAGGAGAACTTGGTTAATTCAAATTCATGCAAATAGGCTGAAGATGTGATTCAGCTGAAGATGTGATTCAGTAAGAGAGTTAACATGTACCTGTTTCTAAACAAGTGAATGCTTTCATGGATTCAGTAGCATAGCAATACTCATCTGACTAAACTAAGCAGTCATCTAATTACCCTGCTGAATCATGGTTTATATGAGGTCAAAAGATGACTTCCTGGCTTATGAAATATCTGTATCATCTTCTGGAAATCTATTTATTGATTTTCTCTTTCCTTTAGTTCAAAATGAGCTATCAGACACCAAAATGTGCAGAATCCACAGATCCTATACAAAAGGCCACAACTTGGATGACTGACTCTTTAGTGTTGGATTTAGGTTACTCTGTGAATGGTAAATTCAGAGCACTGTTTAAATATCTTATATTACAAAGTGATTGATTAAAAAAAGATCAAGGATGGTGCTGATGCTTGCAACCTCCTTCCTTAGATGCCTATATGTCTGACTGCAGCTTTAGTGAGCCTCATTCTGGTACTTAATAGCCTTGCTTTGAGTTAGCATTGTATGCACAGTGGCCCACAGTTGAGGTCAGGGATGGAATGTTTTTAGGACGATTGCTATTGCAAATCAAATTAGAAAGAAAGAAGTCCCATGCATTTTGTTTACTTCTGGGGTGAGTATCCTAAGCACTGAAATATTATATAATAAACAAGGCTGACAGTGCATCACAGAACTCAAGAGAATTAGACAGACTTATATCATACCTGACTAATCAATCTTCTTAGGGTGCTTAAAGGTCCCAAAGTCTGTTTTCTGCATTGCAAATGTCCTTAGGCAAAGATAGGTGTTCATTTGCCAGTTATGAGCAACCATAATCCCAAAGAATATGAACTTTTCCAAATGCTTTCGCTGTTATGTTACTATTTCAGACCTGGCAACAAACCACAATTCTAATCTGTGCGGAAACCTTGGACGATTGACTTTATCTTTGTAAGATCATTTCCTCTCTTTCCTTGATGCTTGAAAGTCATTCTTATGATATGTACAATTTAAAAACCATTTTGAGGATCCCAGTCACTGCATCCGAGCCTACATTGCAATGCACTAATAAGAATGCAACTGTAACATAATTTCTGAATATGGATTTGTATGTCATCCTTTACCTGCCATTATTAATTGCTAATACCGCCATAACATTTTTTTTTTTTATTTAAAAGAAACTCCTACTTTGATGATCAAATGGCTTATAACATAAAATATTTTTAAAAAAATATTGGGTTATGTATAATTAACCTTTTTAGCCATCCTTATACAAATTTCATGCTACTTCTGTCAACAAGTTTCAACAAACAGTTGTAGGACTACAGGATATTTATCTTTATGCCAAATCATATTCCTGGAAAAGAAATAAACAGCTTTCAAGATACTAACACTCTTTAAATTTCTTCCATGTCATTCTAATTTGGCAGGATTGGAATGGATAGAGAATTGTTGTCTTTCTTTCCTCTAAAATCTTTTTTTACTTGTAGTCTTTGTTTCACCTTGAGGGGAAATTTGTTGCTCCAGCTAGAATAATTTTCTTTACACTTGAGGACCAGATATCTTTATAAGGGATTAATCCTCAAATCCCTGTGGGCTAAGTACATGTAAATGTGTTGCTTTATTAGTCATACTTGGCAACTCTGGAAAAAAGCCAATCCTTATAAGGGTTTTATGAAGCACTAGATTATAACTTTTACAGCAGCAAGGAAATCATCAGGAAACACCAAGTACTCAAGAGTTCCCATTTCCCTTGGGTGTCTTCCTCAGACAAGTAACAGAGTTAACCCCCCTCTGACTTTTTCCCGGAGAACTGTTTCTTTTGGAGCAGGACAGAAGAAGAGGGATCTCCAGATGCTATCTAGGAAAATTTAGCTAAGGCCTGGAATTGCCCTTAATTTCCATGGCACTATTTTACAATTTTTATCTGGCAGCATCTCAGACCTGATACAATTCTGTTTCCCCTGAACTATGCAAAATTTGCATAAGACTTCATATGCCAGACTTTCCTATATCATGGAAAAATGGAAGGGGGAGACAGGGAGAGCAATGATAACATGAATTGCAATATGGGAAATTGCAACTCAACATAAGGAAATAAAATTTTATCATGAAGACGGTCAAACACTGGAACAGGTTACCTAAGGAAGCTGTGTAATCTCCATCCCTACAGGTGCTCCAGAAGTCCCATGCAAGCTACATGATCCTGTGCAATTATGATCTGTATGAAAAATTCACAAAAAATCTGCCATTGAAATGCAGCAAATCACTGTCACTTGAGACAAACACTGCCTCATAATCTGAAAGTGTGTCTTCATACATACCATCAATTCCCAAGCCATATACATTTAATTTAGAAGGGTCAAAGAAGTTCAAAAAAAGTTTTGAACTTTTCAAAAAAAAGTTTTGTTTCCCTTTTAAGAATGCATGCACTGTAACCAGGTGAGGGACAGGCAAAACAACCAAAAAAATAACCCTAACCTTCATTAATTAAGACCAAACTGTAACATTGGAGAAGGTACTTTTGCACTTAGTGTTGTTAGTCTGACTGAGGTGGAATTATTTTTCCCCATAACAGCCTTCATAGTGCTGTGCTTTGTGTTGGTAGCTAGAAAGGTATTGATCAACACACTAGTGTTTTGGCTACTGCTGAGCAGTGCTCATACAACATCGGTGCTGTCTCTCTAGTGTTCTTCCCCCTCACCTGTAGGCTAAGGGTGGGCAGGATCTGGGGAGGAAACGTAGTCAGGACAGCTGACCCAAATTGAGCAAAGGGATATTCCATAACATATGATGTCTGCTCAGCAATAAAAGCCAGGAGAAAGGAGGAAGGGGGTCATTCATTATTTTTGACATTTGTCTTCTGGAGCAACTGCTATGTGTACTGAAGCCCTGCTTCCTGGGAAGTGGCTGAACATTGCCTACTGACAGAAAGTAGAAAATAAATCTTCTGTTTTCCTTTGCTTCTGTGTGTGGCCTTTNAAATCTTTTGTTTTCCTTTGCTTCCACACACTGCCTTTGCTTTTGTTTTATTAAACTGCCTTTATCTTGACCCATGAGGTTTTTTCCATCTTATTTTCTTTCCATCCTGTTCTGCTGAGGAGGGAAGCAACAGAGTGGCTTAGTGGGTACCTGGCATCCAGCCAAGGTCCATCCACCACACTAAAGCTATAGATTAAAAGTTCTGTAACATTTTCAGCACTTTAGGACAATGTGAAATAGCTTTACACCAGCAGTGTTGACAGTAGAGACAAGTGATAATGGTACGGATAGTATGTACGGATTGCTTTCTAGCTTTAACACTGGAGTTTTTCCACGTCTTTTCATGTCCAATGGATACTGCTTATCCCTAATGAAACTCTCCATCTGTTGCTCCTCAATAATTCTGAATCAGTTTCTGGATTCAATGTTAAATATAATCCACTCTCCATTTAAAGTCTTTTCAACCTCATCAAATTATTTTCCAATATCCAGTAAATTTTGCATTCCCTGATTTGACATTAAATGGGACTATGGGAGAAAGGCTGCTGCCAAGAACAAAGGATATAAAGCTGAAAACAGGCAAATGGTTTCTGTCTTTTCCAGAACCACTTAAACCAAAGAATTCTCATTTACCTTATTTAATATAGTAGCCAGTCTGAGACAAAATGACAAGACTGTGTTATAACCATACTTGTTATGAAATTAAATTATTCTAAATGCCCTACAATCTTAAAGTAAAAACCCAAGAGTTTTGAGGAACTTTTCAGTACTGCTTGTTTAGAGACTGAGCATCTATGGAACTGTGAATATAACTTAGCTAAACAAGAGCAATAGATTGGCAGCTGATAAACCAGCTAAATTAGCCTTGCTGTAATCAGTGAATCTTGCTGTGTATTCAAAATGGAACAGTTTATCCCTTAACTCTTAAATTATGTTATCGTTTCCTCATATACTAATGAAACCTTCTCAAGAGGCTTGCAATTCTTTTTCCCAATCATAACAACTGCTCCCTAATATAATGGATTACATCTTAGACTGGTTGGTATACTGAAAATTTCATTTAACTAAGCAGCAATGATTCTTTTGTTAACTAAGTCATGAATTTTTCTGACTCGCTTCCACCTTGGCTGAGCATGGCAAAGTCAATACAAGGATTAAAATGTCTGACCTTTCTAAAAGGGATAGCTCTCAAACCCTTCATTGCTGACTCTTAGATAAGGTTGCATATTCATCAAATGTACTCAGGAATTGAACTCTACTTTAAAGGTTTAGCTGTTGATCCACTGATACCAGTAAATTTCAATATACAAATGAAGTGGAGAGAGTGAAAAACAGGAAGTTGAATTACTAATATGAATTACTATATTTTTTATCTGCTTTTTTCAGTTATTAGGCAAAATCTACATGTCTTTCCTCTTAACTGCTGAAATATAGCCTAAGATTTTGAAGTTAAAATCATATTGGATTTTGCATTCAGCTCAACTGACTGTATGTGAGAGCTCCTATAAAGCAGAATACAGAAAAATTAATGGTTTGACATACAGTGGATTTTTGATTCAGTAAAATACAACTTTAGCACTGATGTTCTCTCTGTAGCTTATGTGTTTATTATTAAATTTCTGCTTAATTGCATTACTGCATCAGACTCAGCATTTCATTTATACTTTTGCTTTAAATGTTGACACATATTCATCAGAAGCATCTAAGTTAATTAATATTTTTTCTATAGATTCAGACTTACTATCATCAGAAATGGTAGCATCGTTACTTTTATTTAGGTATTTAGACAATTTAAATAAGTAGGATTTTTTTAATTTTTTATCACTTTTCTGGAAATAAAGGCATATTTAAAGATCAACTACAAGTATCACTAACAATTAAACTTGTGTTGAAATCAAGGAAAATAACTATGTAATTTTATTCCTTCTCTCTCTTCCTAATCAAATGGAACAAACACAAAGAAAAGAGGCATTGCTAGTTTAGGATATACTTATGAATTGCTACGTCTTATAAAGTTCTTCCTGTTCACACTGTTTAATAATATTATTTTAGATTATTAGAAAAAGTTGAAAGCCTTTGAGCTGACACAACAGTGCCTTGGGACCTTTCTGGAATTACCTTGGTCAAAGATGATTTAAGCTTGTTGGAGCTGTGATTTTCTAGAGGTCAGAAGCATAGCTTATTTTAGTTTAGCCCTGTGAATAAAATGTATGGTAAGAGGCCTAGCAAGCCTATGTAGTCACTGAGTGATATGCACCAGCCCTTTATGTAATACAGATTTGGGTTTGGGTTTCAATTTGTATTTGGATTTGAATTAGGACAGATGGTTGCATGACTGCAGCTAATAGATATAATGGTTGCTACTAGAGCAGCTGCAGTCGAACTAACACTCATAATCCAAATCAATAAATAAAGACCACATTCAAAATGCCAACAAAATTGTAAAAAAAAAAAAAAACAAACAAAAAAACCCGATCTATTTTCTTTGGTGTTCTATTCACCCTTCCAGTCAACATCTTTCTGGGATTTCAGATCAGAAGCATCAGCTTCTCTCAAGCAGGGTAGTTGTATGGTATCAGTTGGCATCCTGAGCTCTTTGCCAAGGGGAATTCAAAGGTGGTGGTATTTCTTTCTCCTCAGTCATCAAATATGCTCGGGCTTATTTTCCAGTTTTCATGCTCTGTTTTCTTCTCATGTGTTCCCAACTAAATTTTGCAAGTTGCAGAATGTCGTCACCTAGTTTGAACTGTCATAAGAATTTTTTTTTTCTTTTCTCTCTCTTTTTTTTTATCTTTTTCCTTTTTTTTTTTCCTTTTCTTTTTTTTTCATACTAACTGCCTAGGGTTACTGTTCATGACAAAAGACTCTGATGACTCACCATAAACCCCCTTTATTCTGTCTGAGGAAGAAAGCAGTTGTGAACCTTGGGACCTAGATAAGAACTGAAAGAGGGAGCATAACACCAAAGAGAAGGGGTACATCCTAGAAAGTTTATGTACAGCAGTCTTAAGTGTGTTTTTAACCATGTTTTACTGTAATAATTAGATCATTTGAAGTTTTGTAACTGTACCAGTACCAATAACTGATGCATTTGGATTAGCCAATTAGTGTTTTATTTAGACTGATATTAGGTTCTTGTCTTTTGTATATCCTTGCTCCCATAGTAGGATGTTTGGTGTAACATGCACTGGATGTGTCTAAAACCAGAACGTTTCTCCAGGTTTATGAAGGTCAGCTTCTCATCTCCAGCCCTTGTATACACATTGCATTAACATGTTCATTCATACTTGAGGGCAGACTTTGTATGAGAAAAATATGCTCTGTTCATCCAAAGTGGCACTGTAAGATACTTGTGTGCTATGTTTTGTTGCTTATGTTCAGTCTTGAATCCAGTATTTTAAATGTGCTTGGTCCCCCCTGTCAATAGGACAGTCCACAGCTTAGTTTCTCTCTCAGGGAGCTGAAAGTTTGCCCAGATGTGTGTAAAAGTATGAGCTAAAATGTACACATGGATAATAAAATTCAAACTTTAGCTAAAACTATGGATCTGAAAACCACAAGGGGGGGGGATGGTTTCATGTAGTGATTCAATTCTTCTCTTCTGAATCTCTAACTAACTCCAGAAGGTATATAAAATCAATAGTAAATGTTTTAAAATACAGAGGTCTCTAGGTGCCCAGTTAGAACTACTTTAGTCTGGAGAAATAGATGCACATTTTCCAGTCAGGCTGCCATTGGATATAAACAGGAGATACCCAGGGAACAGGGATAGGAACCACAACTTTCTCACATAAATGGCTTAAAAGTTATTCTGACAGAAAAAAATATACATTGGATCCCAGCAGCTGCTCATCCTCTGATGGTTGGCAGGAACTAATGCTATAGGGAAAGTATATGTGAAACAGTGAAAATATGGGATGCTCATTTCAATGGTACAATTTCTGAGTTGTTGTTGATAATTAGTAGTCAGGAAGCTTCCCCAGCCTTATGTTGCACCTGAATGATGGTGTGGGTTTCCTTTTAGTTGATCTCAGCTCAATCTGACACATTTGCTTTCCTGCCTGCATGGGAGACTAGCTTCAAAAGAACAGATGAAGTTCCCTCATCTGAGATACCCTATACCTTTGTGAATAGGATTCTATTATGTGAGATAGAAATCTAGCTTTTCAACTTTGGAAGAAGGTGAGTTAATCCTTTGGTTATTTTGCCAAAGAGTAAGTTCTTGTCCAATCTTAAAAAAACCAGCCTATTGTTCTGAACACTTAATAGATGGATGCACCAGCTGTGAAACTTGAGTGAAGCTCCCATTCAAACACACAGTTAACTGACAAAATGTATTTGAATAATGGTATTGTGATTCAGTTGAAGCCTTGTTAGAGATGATCATTTTAAATCAGGTTCCTAATTAAGGTTCTCTGTGTCATCCTCTGAGTGCTACTAAAGATACTTAGCTCTCTTCTAATATGTATTCTCAGTCACTGTCTCAGTCACAAATAGAAGGATAGGTATCTAATTTTAAAAACACATTTTCTTTCACATCTGTTTGTGTAATTTATATGAATAACCCTGGAAGTATTTACTAAAAGTTATGTTTATTTTTAGAAAATTATTAAATGCAGAAACTGTAGTTTCAGAAGCCAATCTGTTGATCATTTATCTGATTTAGATTCTGACAAATGAGGGTGTGAGGAAAATACATAATATATAGTTTTTTCTTAAAAAGTTAAGTGTTTTTAACTGTTAGTAGTTTTATTTTGCTCTCTAGATTTTCAAGAAATAAAAGGATTATATTTTGAATATATAACTTTGCAGTTAAATTGCCTGATTTTAAAAAAAAATAAGAGAAACAAAAATGAAAGGATTAATGAACAGGTACAGCATTTTGGAAAATTAAATTTGTAAAATAAGCTTCAAAAATTAACAAGGAGAAACATCCAAAAGGTGAAACAGTTGTAGATACAACAACCTGATATGGAGTCAGTGACATTATGCATATTTGAGAAGTTAAATGGTGCTAAGAACGATCCCAGGCATTAGAACTTAATTGTCTATGTTGTAAAGTTGTTAGAATGGTCCCTGACGTGATTTTGACACAAGACAACTAGTCCTATCCCAAAGAATTCCTGAATATGTTTCTGAAGTTTGTGTGGGCCAGGAGTCATTCGGTAATAGGTAGCTTGTATACAACCAACTTTGTTTAGAAATTGAAAGTTTAATAGTATGAAACTGTATCATTCAATGTCAGATATCTTCAGAGCCAGAAAACAGTGCTGACCATGCTTTAAAAACAAACCAAATCAAATCAAAACAAACCAGAAAAAAATAAAAATAAACCCTTCCAGGTGTGTCTCTGGCATATAACTCTCAGATTCTCAATCTTTGTAAGATCTGGCACCAAATCCAATATCCAGCTCCCAGACCTCTTCTACTCACTAGATATAGCTTGAGGTTCAAGGGTGGATCACCTCACCTGAATCTTTCCCACACATGCATACCAAGAATAATGATCATATTCACACAGAAAAGAAAGTTAGAAATAAAATTTAATTAGAAAATGGGACAATTTGTGCAGGGTTTAGCCAATCAGGTGTACTGATCAGCTGCTAGCTTAAGAGAGACTGGCTTTTTTTCTTCCTCTCCCTCCTTTTTACCACAGCTGCTCCTCCCTGATCTGTCTAGGTCTTTCCCCTCCCTTACCTCTCCCTAGACAACCCATGATAAATCCTATGCAACGCCGAGAGTTCAGTTCCAAGATTATACCCTTTGGCCCCCCCCACACCTAATAGTAAGAGCTGCACCTTTTCTACAATAATCACCCTTAGTTCGAAGAGCAACTGGAGACAGCTTCTTCTACTGAATCTTCTTGGGAGGGGGAGGGGTTTGCAATAGGGACAATGACTTAATCATTCATCTTTATTGGTCATAGGAGTAGTTGATTATGGTTATCTGGGTTCCCCACTTGTCTCCTCTGATCACTGCTTTGTCATTGTTTTTTTTTGTTGAATAGTCATTAGCTGGACATCCTAATTTTAATCTTCACAGTTAGGTCTTGGATAAATCTTGACAATAAAACATAAAACAAACAAACAGTCTAAACATTTTGCCCTGCCTATCATAAGTCCTGGCTGTATGGATGTAATTATGTTTTCTGCAGTACAGATCCGAAAACTCTTGATAATGTAAAGATAGAAGTGAATACTCACTTAATTAAACCTAATATTAAGACATAGATTATGCAATAAATGATAGAGATTTTCCTTATCTACATCATTTAATATAAAAGGTATAGAGACATAATGAAAAAATGATAATTTTATGGATTGATAGTTCTGTTAGGAAAACACTGGAGTACAATAAAAATCTCCTGACTATATATTATCATGATCACTTCCCTTCTGTGACTACTTTTAAGTTTTGCCTTCCCTTTTAAAAAGGTGCATGGCTAATTTGGATCAGCTATCTTAACAAATATTGTAGTGAAGACAAAGCAGACTGTAGCTTACACATATGACACCCACTTCAAAATAAACATGAGGTTTCAACAGAATCGACTTACACTGTTAATTGTACTACAATGACAGAACAGAGCGGATTTTAGATCATAATTGCATTTCTAAAGAAAACAATCTTATCACATGATTTTTACAGTATGGATGGATTTTCTCATGATGCTGTCACTATGCTCAATTTTAGCTCAAGCTTATTCTGCAATATGCTTTCATTCTGCAACTTAGAACTTTCTGACACACAGAAACTACAAATGGAAAACATATTTCTATTTCTCTTTGGTATAAGATTCTAACATCCTTCTGTGTATGTGCAGATTTAAGAACAGATTCAGATTATTTCTGAAATTCTGTAGAATGACATTTCCTGTGAGAAACTTTAGTGTCAATTCTCCTCCTTCGACTAACTATTGCTTGATCCTGAATGATTCAAGTACACCATTTATTTTATTTCTGGTTGTTTTTTTTTTAAATGAACAAAAGTCTACTCGATGTCTTAACAACACTTCACAGTAATTGTACTATAAGTTAGAGGAATAATTTATTTTGTTACTGCAATACTTTAGCCCACTTAAATACATCTCACCACTTCATCTTGAAATAGGTAGAATCACGTAGTGACATTTGCTAGTCACTAGTTATCATTTGCTATTATTGATCAGCAGACTAACCACAGCGAAACAAGATACCTTGAGTGTGTCACTTGTGTTGGCTTCAACAAAGTTAACTGCTAGGGAAGTAAATTCTTTGAAATTTGAACACCAAAGAACATGAAGAATATGGTCATCCACCCTGTATACCTGAAACTAGAAATATCAGATTTCTACCAGCCTCCTAAAATTAATGTTCTTGGTTTCCATTCTATCTTAATTCGTCCCATAGACACCTATAGACAGCTTTTAGAAACCCTGCTTAGACTTGTTAGCATATGTGAAATTTTACTCCTACTACACTAAGGCACAGGGATGTGCATGGGCATACAGGATTGTACCTGCTCTACAGAATGACTCTCTGCATAGAACCTATTTACGTCACTTATTTACAGGTTCTGCTGGTTCTATAGAGAAAATTACGAAATCTCTTTGCGAGGATATTCTCAGTGCATTCTTCAAAAAGAACTAGAAGACATAACTAACTTACGCCCTTGATGCCATAAGAATATGGATGAACTAGGTCTGGGTAACAGTGTAAAGCACCATATCGACATTTTTTCAAAATGGTGCTAATCGCATGATAAATTAAGAAGTCATTTCAGAATGCAATAATTTTTCTTTATACTTTCTTTTATCATTTAGAAGAAGCAAGAGACCACATCTATCTATCTTAATCATGTTAACAGTTTCTCCTCAGTAGTTGATTAATAGGTGTAGACAAAATGACATAAGGTTTATTGTCTGAAGCCATTTTATTAGTACTGTTAGCTGGCTAAGATACTCTTCAATATCCTGTAGTTTTAAAAAGAAAATGAGATTTCAAATTGTGTTTCTTTTTAGAGCATTAGAATACTTTTATACATTGTTTTACAGATGGAAAACAGGAGAAAACAGACTCAAGATGACTGTATAATTTGAATTTAAGAATAAAGTTGAACATGGAACAAAGTTACTTAACACTGAAAATATTCTTAGAAATTCAAACCTAAAATTTTCAAAACTCTTTAATGTTCCAAACTTTTATTAACTTTTGGTTTGATTTCTTATTCTGCCTTTTGGTCCTCTGAAAACCAAGCTGTTTTGAGAAACTTTGTCACCATCTTTATCCTCAGTTGGATGCAGCCAGACTTATGATGAAGTTTTGAAAAATAGGTTTCTATCACAGAGACTCCATAAACCTCTTACCAATAATTTTATAGAATGGCAGGCATGTTTAATAAATTATAGGTTCTTAATGTCCTTAATCTCTCCTTATTTCTTTGTGCTGGATATTGATTCTGTGGGCTATGATCATTTTATTTGATGTGTTAAATTTACTATAAGGTGCTGGAAGCCTTGGAGGATAAAAATATGTGGAGGAAAATGTTAAATGATGTGATCCAACACATAGATATATGTTATACATGACTGTGCTACATACCAATGCAGAACATGGATCTATTCTGTAAGTTATGAAAGAATAAAACCAAGGAACTGTAATGTCTTTTTTATTAACAGTTGTTTCTCCTTTGATTTTCTTTATTTAATTTTGTTTTCCTTCTCGTTTTACCACTGGCTCACATTTTGACTTTGTAACATCTAATTTAATTTTTGGAAATCTTGTGAACTACATTTGTTCATAGGTAGACAATAAGCAGGTACAAGAAAGACCAATATCTGGAGTCTCAGAATAGCACCTGAATTAAAATATGCTGTGTACTGCTGTACAGTGATCCAGGGCAAGTCTCTAACATTATAATCAGACTGAATAAGGCCAGCTTAAAACCAGTAATAGAGTAAACGGTGTGCTGGGATAATAGGGTGCTGACAGGATGGATGCCCTGGAGCTGAATGTCTCTTCTCTTCCTGCAAGATTTTGTAATGGAGAATTAAGCATTGTCTACCTCAGGCTTACTCAGTCAGAATGTATTTCTGCAGATGAAGCTGCTGATATGACAAGCAAAGGTGCAGGGATAAGTCTTATAAAGCCTTAATGCTTACAGGCATGAGTCCCTGCACATTGAGCTGGCAGGGTCAGTGCTGTATCCTCTAGACAGCAAAAAATACAAATGACTGTATAAGCATAGAACAATAGCTGAAAGAAAAATAAGTCAAGCATTATACTGTAAGGTCTGGTGTTACTATTGAGAAATGAGTCGGCCAGGAAAATCATCAATAAGCAAACCTAAGTCTTTGAAAAGCATAGTACACTAGAAAAATATACCCCAAAACAAGGTCTGGTAGATTACTATACTATAGTATATATAGTATACTATATACTACACATTACTACATAAGTGTTCACTCACTATTAATAGGGCTAATCATAAACAGAAGACAAATAAATGGTAGATCAGAAAAGCAAACACTAAGGATGACACTTAGTTACACATCTTTTAAAATTTACTGTGTGCATCTCACACAGACAAGCCAAAAAATGCCCTCGCAGGCGAAATGTGTTTTAAAAGTTTTAATTTAACAGAATACAACTTTATAAACACAATTCTATTGCAAAACAGGTAAGAGGCAGTGATTCAGCTAATCTTATAAATGAACTTTCTCTAAGTGTTTGTTGATAAGCTGGAAAATCAATAAGATTTTAATAAAAAAAAAATAAAAAGAATTAAATAAACACTATGAACATTGTTTTACACTAATATGTCTTTATTGCTTTCTAGAAGTAGCACCACAATTTTTAAGTAAGCAATTCCATGAATGCTGGAACTAATGATGTGTGATTTTATGGAGCAGCAATTACCTGGTGATTAGCTTTGTCTCTAAGAAGGTTCAAATTTCAATCAAGAGATAGTAACTGGTTACTGATCTTGGGGTAATTTTAAGAGGCCTCTCTGTTGGTTCTTTGTTATCCAGCAATGACTGTCCTTACAGTGTTGTCTTTACCATAATCAGAGCATACTGAAAGTATCTTTCCATACTTGGTCACTTTCATGAACTACTCAAAAATAAAATTATCATCGAGAATGTTAGATTTATGTAAATTTTATAAAATAATAAAATGTCTTGGAATTTAAATGCTATCTTATGCTTGCTTTCTTGCTCTCCCCCACTCCCTCTCTCTGTCATACACAAAGCATAAGCTTAAGCTAGAGGGCTATTGTATTTTTAAAAAAAACATAAGATGAATGTATGTTCTGTGGCCTTCTCTTGCTTCCTTGCTTTAAGGGTCTTTGCAGACTTTCCCCATTCCACACCGACCAGCTAATGTTGTTTTTAGAGCGTTTTATACACTATTTTTTCAATAGAAAAAAATTTTAGAAGCTACCAATAAATCTAAAAGGACTTCCTTTCTGTAGAGTGCTGTTGTTTCTAAAATGTTGGGAAGAATAGTAACCTAAGTTTACGTAAAAAAGTGTTCTCTGAATTTATGTGTAATAATATCATATTTTCCCAAATTTGGAGGGAGTTTCCTTGGGAATATTACATTTCAACCAATGGAAACAGGGGCACTAATTTTCATCTGTCCAGCAACACTTAAATCACTAAGTGCCAACTTCTGGGAGCAAGTGTCTGTACTTTACCCAGACTGTGTGTGTATGGAGGGTACGTGTGGATTCACTGGCAAACTCCAAGATGGACCAGCAAGGGATTAGGAGGCCCCAGGTCCATGCAAGGATATCAGGCAGGCAAAGTGTTTGTGCCGCTATCTGGTGGGGGTTGGAACTCATGGGTGTCGGGTGCCTGTGGGATGACTGTGTGAGTTCTATGTGTTTTCTGGAAGGCCTAAAAGTGGACTAGGTGATGAGTCAGGGACTTGTGGAGTCTTGTTAGTGTCTTCTGTGTGTATGTGTGTGTGTATCTCTGGGATATGTGCTCAGCTTCATTGCTGCTTGGACCTGCAAAGGGCAAAACATCAACTGCATCCCTCAGCCTGGACAGAGACATTAGGTCGCCAGGCCACCAGGCTGGGCCTCAGGAGTTGGGCAGACAGAATTCCCCCTGCTGCTGTAGTCCGTGGCTGCTTCTAATATCCCTTCATACTCATGTAATGAGGAACATAGCAACAATTCTATGATTCTGTGATTCTAACATTTAAGAGAGCCATTTTTTTCCATGGCTACGGATACCGTAGATCTTTAATAAAATACAGATAAACTGTAAAACTAATTGCCCATGAATTACCCACTAATTATAAAACTTCAATAGGAGTGCAATTCTTTCTAAATACAAGGTCTTTTATGCTTGGTAATTTCATTTTACTTAGGTACACAGTCAATATTACCCTCTGCTTTCGTCTGTAAATCTTTATGTATGGTTTGCTGCTTCCTGGTTATTCTGGTTAGTAGCCGCAGTTCTTAAACAGTTAAGTTTACTCCAAAAAATGCTACAAGAAATCATGGGCATGAGAATTAATAGTTGCCTAGAAGAGATTTTTTCCATTTTATTTGGATTTCAGGAGTTCAATAAGACTTTTCTTGGAGTGTAACTTATTTTTTCTTTTTAATATGAATATTGCTAAAGAAATGAATGTCCAGAAATATTGAACTGTTACAGGACTCTGAAGTGACTATCTCTTTGAAGTGGACGTTGCTGGGTCATTCTACATTTAGCTCCCCAAGAAAGGTTAAAAGACTTTTACATTAAGTAGTCAAGTTTTATTAAAATAAAGGAATCCTTAACTTTTTAAAAAACAATCTCAAAGGATCAGGAAGGAAAAAAAAATGTAAAAAGGTGTTATATGCTGTTTCCTTGAGCTTTGTATACATCCCATGTTGTTGAGTCTTTGCTTCCAGACATTGGTTTTGTTAATCTTCTGACTTCCCTATTTGCAGCAGCTTTGCACAATCCCCTAAATGATTTTTTTTCATCTCTGAAACATAGCTATTTACCACTTGCTCTACTTAATATTTTCTCCGTCTTTGCATTGTCTAAAGGATCCCACTGTTTGTTGAGACTTCTTTCCGCTTACTCTTCACCCAGTAGTCATTTGAATTTCTTCTTCCCTACATACACTATACCTTAGCATGATAATATATAACATCCTGTATCCATTCCCTCTTTTTGCATTTGACAATGTAAACACTGTAGGTGGTACAAATCCACTTTGCATAATCAATTCAATGTCAAGAGCTATTTGGCTAAGCAAAACAGCTAACTAATATCAGGTTAGCTGAATAACTCTTTATTATCTACCCAATATAGTGACTAGATGTCCAATGATTGTAATGAAAGTTTACATTTTATGTAAATGTAGTATGAGATGAGGTAGTTAAATTTCAGTTTCTGAAACCATAAGTTGAATTCCACTCTGCTGAAAAAAGCTGTTAGTGAAGTCAGAGAGTAGTCTCGGACAATGAATGTTTTCTTCAATATAGGCATACTTACTTATGTAAAATTTGAATTTTCAATGCTTTGTATTCTCTGTACTTATTATGCATGTGCATGTGTTTTCTGGTTACAGCTGGTATGAAGTTGACTTTGAAATGAAGCTGGTATAGTGCTATGTTTTGGATTTGGAGTGAAAATAGTGTTGCTAAAACACTGATATTTTGGGTTGTTGCTCAGCAAGAAAGACCTTTTCTGCTCCTCATATTGTCCTGCAAGTGATCAGGCTGGAAGGGCACAAGAAGCTGGGAGGAATCACAGCTGGGACAGCTGACTCCAACTGCCTAAAGAAACATTACATGCTATGTGACATCATGCCTAGTTTATAAAGCTGGGGAAAGAAAAAGGAAGGGGGAAATGCTCAGAGTTATGACATTTGTCTTTTCAAGTAACTGTAATGTGCAATGGAGCCCTGATTTCCTGGAGATCGTTGAACACCTGCTTGCCAATAGGATTCAGTGAATTCATTTCTTGTTCTGCTTCACTTGCTTGTGAGGTTTTTGCTCTGCCTATTAAACTGCCCTTACCTCTGTCCATGAGGTTTACCTCATTTTACTCTTCTAAATCTCCCCCTCTTCCAAACTGGAGAGATGGAGGGGTGGGTGAATGAGTAGCTGTGGGTTCCAGTTGTTGGCAGGGGTTCAACCACAACAATGGGTAATTGAATTAAAGACCTACTGTAATCTGTTGGTGTGGTCCTCTAATCTTGGGGTGGTGCTTGGAGCAGATCTACTTTAATTTTTTTCAGGATTCTATAGAACATGTCTCATATGCTGTCCAGCAACATCAAATTCAGCATATATTTTGAACTGAAATTTCTGGATTTTTTTTTTTAATAACTTCTGTAATTTTCTGGAGGCAGAAGATGCCTGTTTATGATAACAATGATGAGTATTCTTGTTCCTTTTTATGTATAGAAGATTACAACAATTTCAGATTTGTCAAAACCTTGTGTAAGTCAGAACTTTGATGTAGATCTACCCGATCTTTTCTTGTCAATGATTACCTTGATGAAGACATAAATTTACTTCTGTTGGACTGCAGGAACAAATAAATGCATAAACCAGAAAAAATTCTAAGTGTTTAACTAAGACTTTATTAATATTAACATTTACTCCTTGGACCTTTTTCTATTCGGAAATACAGACTTACTTTCTTTGTTTACATAAACTCGGGACTCACTCTGTTGTCTCTCCTTTTTCTTTCTATAAACAATTTTTTTATTTACAATCGTGAGAATATCTTCTTGAACTATATTTATAATGTATGTTATGAAATCTAGTATTCCTATGATGCTGTGACTGTGTCAAACAATTTGGACTTGCTTACTATAGTATTCTTCACATTGTCTAACTCTTTTTTACAGTCCTTGCTTTCCACATGAGAATTTTGCTAAAAATATGAATAATTTATACAATCTAATAGCAGCTTCCATGCTAAATTGTCACTGCCTCAAACTGTGCTGACTTCAGAATGTGTTAGGCTTGATACGGTTGTCCTCCACAGTTGTACACAAAGATCCTTTTAATGAGATGTGGCATGGACAAAAATGGTTGTTGTGATTACTGTGCATACTTTGCAGGTACACAGTGATCCAAAACAGGTATGTCTCAGGCACATTTCTGGGCATATTTTATTTTACATTTCACCCTTAATAATATGAAAAATGTTAACTTTCTGGAAATAACAATTCCTTTATATGACAGTAATCTGTTGAAAGATTTTATTCAGCCTCCTCAGACTTGATTTAACTTAAGATCATAACATAGATTTTAATACATTGTTCTCAGAGTGAAGAATTTTTCACTTAATGGCAGAACTACAAAGACAGAGGGAAAACAACAACCTTTTTTGAATTTTGGTAAGTCCTCTTCACTTTAATTAAATTTACAGTATTATAAAAAAAAATAATCTATTCTAGAGATACTTTGTTGTAAAACCTTAGGTGGAAACAAAATAAAAATTTTTATACTTTCTAACATTTCCTACCTTTTAATTTTTTTGTTGTTTTTTTTTTATTATTATTTTCCTCCAAAATTTTGCAAAATTAACTGCAGTATTTTTACCCTCTTCTTATGAAGCACTACAAAAGTCTCCATGTATTGGACTTCTTATTATCCATGTAGCCTGTTGAGGTTAGTGAAATAATCTTGCTTGTCTTTGGAGACTGCAATACAATCTGCCAGCAATGTAAAAATATGACATTCACGTTGCAGTATAAAAAATATACAAGTCTCATGCATAATTCTAAATTATCTACTCCGTGAATAATCAGGATATCAAAAAGCTTCTGATTGCTCTTCTGACAGAAGAGGAGAACTCCCAATTTTCGGCTGATATTTTTCAAAGGAGACAAAATGTCTAAAATAGGTAGTAAAACTGAATTGTAAGTTATAGGGTTTTTTGAGTACATTTAAGGCAGAAAAATATATATCACAATGATCCATGAATAATTCCTGGGACATATTCTCTTTTGATGTCTCACAAATTCTAAAACAATAATTATAATTAAAAATGTATTAAAATATTTTCCTGAAGTATCAGGAGTGGTGTGGCTAAGGATGTTCTGAGGTAAAAAAGGAACTTTAAAGTGAAAATAAGAGACAGAAGTATATAAAATTGCAGACAAATTTAATTTGTTTTAATCTAAGATGACATCCCTCATTACTGCTGCTGCTCTCCTTGTTGGCTGGTAAGAGGGTTGCTGTGACTTTATGGGCTAAAGTAAACAGGTCAAAATGGAGCAAGTATATTGAATATTTTTAAGTATGGTATACTAAAACTTATTCAGACAGAAGTCTTATTTGTGTTAGAAAGTCTGTCAGCATTTTAGTTGAAAAAATTGTCTCTGATGGTCAGTGACATTTCTCTTCTGTACTCATGGGTACTTTCCACCTTGCTCCTATTTACTTTATATTTTTTTTTATCTTAAGGAAAAATTCTTATTTGAGACTTGTTTTTCTGGTATAAATGTGAAATAATTTACATCTTTTCCCTTTTTAGTCCATTTACCCTAGAAAAAACATTAGCAGTAAATTAACCATCTAGTTGAATTTTTTTAATTTTCAGAACTCCTCAGTTATTTACATGTGCCCTCTGATCACAACTTTTTAATGGGCAGTACACATATCTGTCTTTGAAAAGAGAGGCACTGGTTTAAACCAGCTGAGTTCTCTCTTTGTGGGTGTATTTTTCTTTATTTTTTTTAAGAGCATCTGTCTGTAACAGATAGATATAGATGCACAAATGCATGCACACAAAGACACAAAGGAAAAATTATTTCAATGCAAATATAAAGTTTAAATATGAAATTGTATTTTTATGGTGGTGTTGTTTACATAAATATTCTATAAAATGAGTCTCTCTATCTTCATTACTTTCATTCCAATCATAAATAACTTCAAAGTGCCAGGATACAGTTGCAAGACTTATCTCTGAACAGGGAACAAAATCCCTATGCTTATTTTGCAGAGAGTTTACAAAGATGAAAAGGTTGGTTACTTGAGCATATCCTTGCCACCGAAGACATGAAACATCCATATATCTGCATGATGATTTCTTCAAATGATGAGCAAAAAAATCTAAACCCTAGTAGCTAGGCATCCAGCGTGCACAGACTACCAGTTATATTGAGTCGTAATGCACTTTATTGCATTTGAGGGATCTTGTACTTCCCTCTAGACAAGCCCACATTGAAATTGGGCCACTGTGGGAGGCAATGCAGTTTGCTTTGATGTGCCTGATCCCCACTAGTAATTCTAGATAGACTGAATAAACTTGTAGAATGAAAAGAATAATGAAACAACACAGGCATCAGTCATGGACTGCTGGATGAAGTGTTGCTTAAGTAGATGCATTTTTTGCACTTGTCTCTACACACGAAATGCAATATAATGTGGGAGAACCTTTGCCTTTGGATCAGGTGGACTAGAGAAGGAAAGCTCCTTCGTAATATCTGTTCCTACAAAAAATTCCCAGGCTCTCCTGGAACCAACAACTGTCATTGCAGAATTGCTTTTTCTTCCTTGGATAACATTTGTGTATTTTTTGTTACTCTAGGACTTTTTTCTTTTTTAAAGTCTGTGTAAAAAAAAATATTGAGAATTTGGTCCTATTCAGCATAATTTGGTTAAAACTTCCGAGAATTTGAACAGATTTTTAAACTACTTCTCACCAGTCATCCATGAGCAAATTGAATGTGCATAGCTGGAACACTAATATCAGATGATAGGATAAAAAAAAAATAAAAAAAAAATTTAAGCATATGAAACATTTTTAATGTCACTTTTAAATCTTGAAAATAATAATCGCACAGGCACTGATGTCTGGAGGAACGGAAACAGATTTATCTTTCAGAATTCCCAGGTTTTCATGAAAATAACAAAAAACTTTTTACAAGAGAAATCATCTAGTTCTCTCATTTGTTATATTGAAAAAGTTCCTATTCCCTATTGATTGAGGTGACATACTAGTAATTTTAGAAACTGAAGTACTTTTTTAATATGAGGGAAAAATTATCTGATGCTTTGAAATAGGATCAAGTATCTGGAGATGACATTGGACCTTAGGGCATTCTGGAAATCTTCACCTAAAACAGCATACAGCTATACAGCTGCCTGCATGAAAATAATGAAAAGCATCCATAAATCAATAGGGAAAAGAAAAAGATTACAGTTAGTGTGGCATGGAACTGGGCATGATGACATCACCAGTATGAGAGAGGCACAGGAGAAATTAAAATAATTTGCATTTTTTTAATGGATTCTAATCCCTTCTGCATCATCTGTATCTCAGTTTCCTAAAGTTTGTCAGTTTACTCTGCAACATTGATGTTACCCCTCTAATTTAGTTCTCAAGTAACCCCATGAAGGGTGTGATCTTTAACGAAAAGCATTTAATGAATAATTTAAAAACTCAAACTCCTTGGAATGCTTCTTTCCTACAGGGTCGTGCCAGTAAGAATCCCACACCTGCCCCTGAAGTGAGAGTTAGTCCTCAGAAGTAAGTCAAGCTGTAAAGCACATCCTGGAGAAGAAAATAATTTCAGCCTCTTCCCCTTTCTAATAAATTAAAAAGGATTTTGTCTGGAGCTGAAAATGTCATTATCATCAAAGTCTTATTCTGTCACAGCAGAACAAGATCAATTTCTTAGAGACACTGCAATCGGCTGACTGTTGTATGTGGCTCTCTTTTCCCCCAAAGCAGCAAGCAACCCTTGAGAAATTCATTTTACTTGTTCATGAGTTAAAAATCAGGGAGGAGGGATGCTATTGCAGGGTAGTATTCAAATCTGTTGCAGGAATATAGCCTCAAGTAAGAAAGAAAGCTTTCTTTAGCAGCCACTGAGAAGGAGAAAAAGAACCTAACTCCCAAAGACATAGGGGGGGAAAAAAAAACCAAAAAAAAACCCCAAAAACCAAAACCACAAAGGCAATAAGAGTGGAGAAAGAAGAGCAATTCCCTTTCTTCACAAATGTGTGCACACACACAAATACAGGTTTGTCTTTGGAGCTTTGTACCTGTTGAGGGGGAAATGAAAGAAAAAATTGAAACCTTTTTTTTTTAAAAATATGTCAATGCTTTCAAATATTTCATGAGCTTTAAGATATTTTTCTGATATTCTGGATATTAATTCTTCTGCAAGGCCTTCTGAATGATTGCAGAATTCAGATTGCTTCTGAATGAAGGGGAATGATTTTCACCAAATCATTGTACTTTGTTGCATTCCATGAAAAGTTTTCACCTGGAACCCTCCTTTTGACACTGAAAATGTGTTTCACATTTTAGTCTATATTGTGTATCCATGTAAGCTGGGATTTTGAGAAAGATCCAAGTACTTTAAGTACTCAAGACCAAATAAAACTTTGACCTAGGAGTTAAAATTCTCAGTATGTCCAGAAAAAAAGTCAACCAGTCTTCCTAAAGGTGTACCTTGTAAATGATCATATTAGGTGGGCAATTTATTTGGAAAATTTCATATCTCAAAAGCTGCGGTTGGAAGTATTTCCGGCAGTAACCCACAGAGAGGAATGGCTCCCTAGAGTATGAGTTATTCCACTGTGGGACAGGGCATGTCATTGATTTCCTGAATGACCTGGACACATCAGTCTCGTCACTCCTTGCTGTTTAGATTTCTCCCACATTATCAACGCAACCCATAATGAGTCATGCAGTAAAATGTTCAACATCCTCGATCTAACGATCTGTGAATATAAATCTCTTTTTTGGAAAAGAGACAATGTCAATTAAGAGCCAATTAAGTCAACTGGTAGACTATGGGATTCTGTAATTATGTGTTCATCGTAGAACATGATTCAGTGCTGGCAATTTGCCCAAAAACTTGTTCTACAGATTTTATGTGTAATTTTTAGAAAATCTATTGGTATTAAATGTATCAAATTTGAGGTAACCAACTTGGGTTACATAATATTCACTTATTTTTTAAAAGAACTGTTATTTATCAGGTTTGTCTGTTAAAGTTTCTTAAGTTAAATAAAACATGCTGTCTGGGATTGTGGCATGGACAATCATTTTTTGTAGATGTAAGTAGTATTAGTATTTAGCTGATAGTTCATGCTCCACTGTTGTCTGATAATCTATTTTATTACAAGATTATTACAAGGTAGAACTCATTTAAAATAAAAAAAAAGAAATGATTGAATTGGTTCATAGCTTTATTAACATGTAATTAATCAGAAATCAGAGAACTATATATTCAGGATCAATATCAGCAATACATCAGATAAACCCAATACTAGATACATGTTAAATGTTAATAAAAAATGGAAAAAAAAAATGCACCCTTTTATAGCTAATTCCAAAAACCCCTCACCAACACATACACACACGTAACCCCTCTCTCAAAGGCCTTGTAGGTTACCAGAAAGCCTGGGAGTGCAATATGTACACTCCCCTCCAGGGAAAGATGTGGGTATTCAAGCTTTGCCTGTACCTGTACTGCTCTTTACAACCTGCAAGTGCGCACACTGGAGAGCAAGTGGCCCATGAGGCAAAACACCTGGCTGAGGTGTTGGTCCCCATTTGGGGGACTTCAACTTA
>VXBJ01004932.1:34626-49357 GCA_013400055.1 Nycticryphes semicollaris
CCCACCAACCATGAAGACCATCACATACTAGAAGAGTTTAGTGCCTTTCTCAAGGCAGAAGCCAGACTTGATATCAGAACCACAGGCTAAATTTGCCCAGAGAATGAAAAACATTCAATTGCATTGCCTCGTGTTTACATGAGATATACTTTTTAAAATATACTTCAAAATGTTAATAACCAAAGAAGCACATTTAGATATATAAATAGAATAATTGAACTATATAAAGTGTTAACTGTATTCACAATATTTTAAGCTAAAGACTAAATTATTTAAATTGGAATTAAAAAGTTAAAAGGTAATCCTCAAGGAGCAATAATTTTTAAAGGAATTTAATCAACACAAAATAGCACCTTTCTCTAAAATTATTTTAAAAATCTGATTGCTAAGAGGTTGACCTTTAATTTCACATGAGATTTTCTCTCAAGTCAATTAGGAATAATGACCACTGATATTTAAAATGAGAAATGTGACATTTTGTTTGGACATGAATTTTTAAAGCATTTTCTTTATTCTCCAGAAGTGTTAGTAATTACTGAGAGCTAAATGCTTTACAAATTATCATTTTAACAGAGGAATAAAAATATGAAATGACACCACCCCAAAAGCAATAGTGGCCTTGTACTGGTACACCAGCAGACAATTATGTCTCTTATCTTAAAGAAACCAAGGCTTCCATAGATGGCTGGGGACTACAAAAAAATGTGAGGACAAATCATTGTATACTTTATAAATAAAATAGGTTTTTTAATGTTGTGAAAACATGGAACTGCGAATATGTCTTTGGTTTGATTCTCTAGAATTTCATTTCTCTATTTTGCAATACATGAAATAATTAACAAATTTGAGTTAGTTATCAAGAAACCAAAATTATAATATGAATGTTTTTTGATCTATTGATTTCTGCTTCTTTCAGTCAAGCTTCCTAGTTAGCCAGAAGAGCACAAGAGAATTTGAAGTACCACTTATACCACTGCAGAACTTTTTCTATTACATTGTTCTCAACTCTAGAGATATATTGCTACAGTGCAGATGCAGAAGCACTTTCCCTAAATCTCTTATCTAAACTATTTCAGAGCTACAGTCTCACTGAGTTCAAAGGTGTTAGATACCCTTTCCTGAAATATATCATTCCTTCACCCATACTTTTTCAGTTAATACTAACAAAAAGGGATTTTTCTAAATGCATTCAGCCAAATAAAGCACCATGTGGAAAGCAAATGTTTGCCTTTAATTTGTTAGGACATGCTGATGTGAAAATGAGAGACGAAAAAATGTCAATTACAGGCCCTCTGAACACAATAGTTGAGAAATATTTGCACACTTTTTCCAAATATGTAGTTAGGTATTCACATGCAGTCAGTGTGAAGACTGCTCAGAATTGCTGTCACTGTGTTGAATATTAGGACTTTATACATAAAACCTCAAGTACCTCTATAGTGATTGGACCAGTGTTCACAGCATCATTTCATAGCATACTTTAGAGTCTTATTTAGTCATTTATCTCTGAGGAATATGACCATGCTCCAAAAAAAGGTTAGTTTACGGAATAAACAAAATATTAATTTTTCATTGTATTTTTCTTTAATGACATTAAATTAACCTGCAATTCAATGTGAAAAAAAGTTTACATTTCTAATTTGAGTCACTGCATTGTGACCATGTAGTATGAACTTGTTCATGTGTCACCGAACTTTCTCATGAAGTTATTTTTCTCTATCTCAAAAAGTTACTGCTGGAATCATGATAAATAAGAGATAAGCAAAAAATCCTGTCTTTGTTCCATGCTCAGAGTTGTCATCATCACAATATTTGAAGCAGGTCAGATATTAGTCAGTATGATCTTTCAGGTTTTTTTTTCCCTTTCCTAGAGCTGGAGTTCATCTGCTGGAATCATCTTACTAAATTACTTCTAAATTAGCTCTTTGCCATTGCATGGGACTACTGACATTGACATCAGTCCCTTTATTTCCGTTGCTCTCCTCAGTTTAAGGCTGTTCTTTTCCTTATCCATCCCTCTCTTGCTCCAAAGGCTACTTCAAAATGCCAGTCATTAGGATGACAGCAGAAATAACTAAAGAGACATTTTCATGACCATTTTAGGTCATACATGTGGGCCTATATTTACATACCTTTGTCTGTTGCCCAGCTGGCAATGGCATAAGTAAATCAAGAATAATATACAAGTGAGAAACAGAAATGCACATTTATGGAGTTATGGTGAATCTCAGGATTTTCTCATTAAAGAGGTTATTTTCTCCAACAGAATGAAGAGAACAAGTATCAAGCAGAACAACTGCTACTTGCAGGAGTAACCAGGGCAGCACAAAGAAGCTGCAAGTGGCTAAATTGTTTTGCTTTTCTCAAGGCTTATGACTAAATCATAGTAAAGCCCATATTGCTTGGAAATGACCCAGAATTAGAAGCCAAGATAAATCCATTTGAACATGCAGTTCAGAGTCTCTTAGCCAAATTGTGATGCTTTACATGCTCAGTAATGAACTATATTTGGCTCTGCAATATGAGATAATGTATTAAAATCTGGTCATTGCAAAATAACTGCAACAATTTTTACTTTTTTATTCAAACATGTACAACTCTTGTGATTTTTGAAGAGAACAGCTAGTATGTCCTGTAGCACTGCCAGTGTATTAGCTGATGCTGATGCAAAACCTAAACAGATGTATAGGGTATGGGCTCCAAAACAAAAAACCTTAACGTGAAATACAAAAAATAAGGTGCAATGAATATAGAAATTAAATACCTGTAAGTCATGTATAAAGAAAATTTGGCATCCATTTCAAGCAACAACCTCTAGCTATGAAAAATTGAGCATTACAATAAATTTGTTGGGGTTCATATTCTGCATCAGTTAAGATGTCCACATAAACACAGTGACTAAAATGCAAAGGTAAATGCCTATGTTACTATGTGCCTATGGATAGCATCCTTTTTCATTGTCAGTGGGTTGATGGGGAAAATTCATTCAACCTTTAATTACTTTTGTTGTTTCTTTGTCTCTTTCTGTAGCTTTTTCTGTTCATGCATTTCTTTGAAAATATTTGTAGACTTTACCAAACTAAATACTGCTCCATTGCTTCTCCCAGCTACACCCCAAATTTAATTTCCATCTAAATAGGTCACAAACACATACAATCCTGAGAAGATGACAGAATATCTGCAGATGTACACGGTACAATATGATCACATATGAGTATAGCATACATCCCATCTAATGCATGAAGATCCCATTAAGAAAGGTGCTGAAACCTGAGAACTCAAATTGTTTTCAGCAACTTCAATAGGATAAACAGACAAGTTAACTTGTAAAGCTAAGCATACGTTAACTTTCTGTGTCAAGGCAGGACCCTAATGCAGTGCCCATTTGTTGTAGATGACTATCATGACCCTCCCTTGACATGCATTAATAGAAAAAGTATGCGGAATCTGTCTTGTGTGTTTTGCCCTTTAAAATACGTGTACTTTCATTGCCTATTTTATATTTGAAATAGCATTTCACACATACATGCATGTACATACTACTGCTCTGCATTCATTCACTTGGACTGAATGAAATATAAATAACAACTGTCAAGAGAAGGAAAAAAATCAAAAAGCACTCATTAAAAAACACAATAATTTTATGATCACAGGTATTCAATCTATAATAAAAGCATTAGTTAATTCTGTGTAAAAAAAATATTGTATCATATTGAAGCTTATTGTTATAGCTGTATACCACAACAGAATTTCAAACAGTAGTGCTTTAAGTGGAGAATGAGTTAGTTCCATTGTAGGATTAAACCAAGATTGTCAGTCAAATGAACAGAATTTATATTTACTATTTATTATCGTTTTGTTGTTTGCATATAGCCAGTATAAGAAAGTTAAGAGATTTTCAGCCAAATAATGTTCCCTGTGTGAATGAAGTGAAGGAAATGAAACTGCTTTTTTGAGTTTTAGGTTTTTTCACCCAAAGGACAGGACTGACCTAATGTGTCAGAGAACTTAGTCAAGTCTCAGATGCCAAGTTTTCATCAAAGACAAGGGATCTAAAAAACCACTGTTGGCTAAATAGAGTCTGTATTGTAAACTGCTTGCTTTTACTGTTTTAGCCTGAACTTTGTAAATCTTGCCTTGAGCAGCAGTTTGCAATTCCCGTAAACTGTTTATGTATGTGCTTAAATGGGTGTCTTTCCAGGAAACAATACAGACATGCACTCATGTGTCTGAGAAGGGAGGCATTTAAAGAAAAGCCTTGCACTTACAAGTAGGGTCTTGGTCATCAAACTCCATTGGATGTAGTATTTTCACTATGCTGTTGTTGTTGGTTCTATAAAGAGGAAGTCAGTTTAACTTTTATTACGTTAAGAGGCAAAAGGAGGTTTGACAGAAAACAAACCTCCTTGAGTTCTAACACTCCTCACTGATGTGGGAGGCTGGGTGCAGCTAGGTTTAAATTCTCAGTGATGCCTAATTCACCACTGTCAGTCCAGTCACGTTTAATATATTAAACTATCATGATTCCAGATAGACTAATAGTGGACTGCACCTTCAGTCTGGTCACACTCATGAACCAGCATGGCCACTCTCAAGACTTCAGTCATCTTCAATGAGAAACTGAACCAACTAGCTACTTAACCAGTGCAGTTTATTTAAGCAACAGATAGAAAAGTTCATAGTGGTCGCCGTATGACTGCAAAGCATGTGCAGATCAAAGTGTAGTTAATTATCCAAAATGCACGACAGATTTACAGATAATACAGCCCGGTGATAAATGTAGAAAAGCAACTCTCTAGAAAAATTTCTAAGTTTCTCAAGGAAGCACTCAGGACAGTCTAAGTCTTACCCAAAGGCATCTTTCTGTGGGGAGAAAAAAGGCTCAGCCCCTTGACTGCTCCCGGATGTCAAAGGCAGTCTATGATGGAGTCCTCCTTGATTTGTTCATGATGATGTCTTCCCTCCTTTCCCCCCCTATTTCTTGGGCTATTTTTACACTATTTTTTACTTTCAAGGTGGAGTTTGAGTGACTGTAATCATAAATACCTTTATATGATTGATGTAAAAATCTCTCGCCTCACATTTAAAGGTATAGTTTATGAAAAATTCAGGGCACAGACTCAAGAAGGAGTGGTTGCACCTTGGAGGCAGGTAGCCTTTGGGATGAAGGTGTGTTTTGGTGTTATAATGACATTATAATGTGTAAAGTTCACAGAAAGGGCAGCATTTTGTTAAAATTTGACAGACTGTTGGCTCAGGATAGCAAGTAGGCAGCTTATCAGCCATCTCTAATAGAGGAGCAGATACGTTCTGTATCTGCTGTGTTATCACAGAGTCTGGCCATAGAATCTCCACCCTACTCCATCCTCCATGTTGCTGTGCAAGCAATTTTGTACAGGGAATTGCAGATGTAGTGATTCCTCGCATGCCAGCTGCAGCTGTATTCTACCCTAGAAACTGTTTGATTTTATACCTTTCCTTAATGTGTGAACAATGCTATATTTTCAATACAATTTAATTTTCGTAATTATTCCACAACTTTCTCCTTGGCTTTAGGTAAACTTTCAAAAATGAACATGTAGTCTGCATACACAATGTATGAAAATAAAAAGATGAACCCTCAGCAAAAGGAAGCATATTCTTCTGTGCTTTTTTCTCCAACAATCTCCCTCCAAGTCATGGCTGTGTGTTCCTGTGAAACTCTTATTTCTTTTAGTTTTCACTTCTGAGGTACCAAATTACTTGCTTTCTTGGAAGGATATATGCAACAACTGTTGGCAGAAGAGAAAGATTTTAAGATATGCATTTCTAGATAACATACCCCCAAGCATTGTAAAGCTAGTAATGCAAAACTAGTCAAATAAGCTTGATAGGCTTCTTCAGAAAGGTCAGAGATCCTCTCCCTTTCAAAAGTCAAAACATAACTTAAAATCTTTTTTTTTTTCTTTTTTAACAGAGAAGCTGCTTTCCCACACAGCCAGTCTTGAAGAAACCAGGACTTAACTAGCTCTTTACAGGTCAAAGCTTGTGCTGATGGAGGGTGCACTGGGAATACAATGCTCACCTGCTACAAACTAGGACATTGCTGCCACTTTACTATATGAAGACAGTCAAATCTCACCACAATGCCCGGTCCAGAATATTCATCTGCAGCCTCCTGAGTCACATAAAAAAAAAAAAAATAAAGAAAGAGAAGTCCTCAGGAATAGAATAGATAAAGGGACAATAATTCATATTTTCCTCTTTTTGCCTAGCACAGCACATGACCAACTAGAAGTCCAGTTCACCTTTAATATATATAAGCAATACTATGCAATAGAACAATAGCAAAGAACAGGAAATTGAACTATGATATCACAAGTTAAATCTTTGAATTATAGAAATTATTTGAATACTTCATTCCCTGTGAAACCCTGTCCCTGATCGTTATCCTAACAATAGGTGAAGTTGAAAACTGATTTCCTTACTACTAAATCCAAGAGGTTCCTGAACCTGTATGTAGTTTTCTGCAGTTAAGTATGATTAAATCTGTATGCTCTGTTAAATGGCAAACAATTCTCTTCATATTTTTAAGGGGCTTTTCACATCAACAAAGGTATCAATGAGATTGAACTGCACAATTGAAAAACTGAATACATCTTTGTGGTGTATTAAAATATTGGCAACTGAAAAATAAATTACTTATTTACATTATATTAAATAAGCTATTAAAGAGCTATGTGTGAAAATATTATCACTTCTTTACATAAATTCAAATTTGTAATTTATAATTTTGCATGAAAAATGGTCATAAAATGATCATTTCATAGATATATGGTTATGTGCTTGTTTTAGTTGATGGTATAATTTCAGTTTTACCTTTCCTCAGACAATCTTATTTTGATACAAAAGTACTAAGAACAGGAATTACTTATTATTGATATGTTAGCTTAAAATTAAGAGTACCTCATGCAGAAGGGTTACTATCATCCTTTACCTGAACCAGGTCATAATAATTATGTAATTCTTTCAGAAAGTTGACAAAAAGTGAAATTAAATATTTAGGAAGACAAATTCTTATTAAAAATCTGATAGCAGTAGCTTTTAATGACTGTTCCATCATGTATATTTTTATTAATATTACAAAACTGATCATACTTCTAAGATGCATAAAGTCCAAATTCTACACTCATAGTGCATAGACATCCACATCCCTATGTAGATAGTAGCTTCAGTTATTTCAGTTTTGGTATTTCATAAAAAAAACAGGCTTTTTAACAAAGTATGTCTTGGTAGAGAGGTTAAGTGAAAAGATCAAGATATTGCTGCAAGAGAATAAATCAATTTTATGCATAATGATGATACTCTTACACAAAATGTTTGGACACGTATACCAGTAACTATACGTTTAACTTAATTTCTCCTGAGGCTGCTGGTCTACTGCCACTGAAGATTCATGCTTTCTCTCTTGAGAAAGAGAGAAAGCATGAATCTCTCTTTTGTCTCCTGTTCATAATATTCAGTTGGCTAAATTAGGATATTTCAAAGATCATCTCAGGTTTTGGCCATATTTGATACTGCAGGCTGAGATAATGGTGCTGAGCTGGCAATATCCAAGGAAAAAGGTAGACTCCAATTCTGAATCAACTGGAAATCTTTTTCCTGCAAGGAAACCATGCTCTATAAGCCAGATTTACACTATCGGAAATCAAAATTTGCCTGAAGTTGAATTTGCTTTAAAATGGCAGAGTATATGGGACTGCAAATTACTTATGTCAGGCTATTTGTAACAAAACAAACAACGCAAGAGGTTTCTTTTTATTTACTGTGAGGAACACATGTAATCCAGCTAAGATAAATGATAGTGTTTAGTTCAATGGATTCCTTGGCTCTGGCTCACCAGCACTCCCAAGACTATTTATTGTCGCAGTTTACAATATTATCCATTTTATAGTCTTCTAAATCATTTTCTTATCAGAAGACGGTCTCCGAATTGGCAAAAAATATTGCAGTTGTGTAGTTCATGAAAAAGTCATTAGAAGATGCAGAGGATGGTGAAACTAGGAGTAAGAATGCCACACTACATAACTATCACCAAACTAACAAGTATATAAACCCTGCATGACATATATTTACTGGTGATGAGAACTGACACTTGCCCATAAATACAGAGGGGCCGAAGGATGCTCAACTCTGATTAAAATTAGATCATGCTTACTTTACTTATCCTGAAACGCTTATAATCCTTTAAAAAAACACCATTTTCTTTTTTATCACTGAAGAAGATTCCCAAAACAATGTTCCCAGTAAGCTGTTTATCTCAACAAAATTTATTTACATCGTAGGGGGTAGTAGACGGTACAGATATTTCCACTGTTCATGAACTGTTCATTAGGGTAAAATGATTATCAAGAAATGACAGTAAGAGGAAAGTTCTTGCATTTCAGTTTTGATAACCTGGGGGTAATGATCAATAGCAGTTTAACATTACAGTAAAAAAATGATAGGAAATGGAAACTGTGCTGCAAGCGCAAATATACTGCAATTTTTAAACTTTGTCAAACAAGACATTCAGAGATTTCAATTTTTTCTATTTTCCTACAGTCTGATGACAGTTTCAGTAGGTTATGTTTTAGCAGACTCAAGGAAAAAAAAATGTTTGTGATTATTTGGGTGAAATACTGAAGTAGTATCAGACACAGCTAATCATATGTATAGACCATTTATAATTTGGTTTGGAATCACACAGGAAAAGGAAACTGTATACAGGAAGCTTTGATTTCACACAGAATTACTTCTACTGTGTTCTTTTGGGAGAAAAAAAAAAAAAAACAAAACCAGGAGGGGACATAATACAGTAACATATCTGCTCCTCTATTACTGAAACTTCATATTAAAATGGCAGGTTATACTGATTCTGGAAACTCATTAAATACTTTGTTTATTCTTTGGTGTGAGTGCTATTAAATTCATATATCAGAAATAAATATAAATATGTTAGTAGTAATTTTTAATGCCATGATCCTTTACAGCATGAACTCAGGTCAAATATCTCAGATTCTCAAACCTAATACTTAAATCCTGTTTCCTCTCAGTAGTTATAACAACCTGATTTATATCCAATAGAACAGTAAAATAGGGTGAAATAGTAGATGCTTTGCTTTTTAGGATTGCTGTACAGCTTTGATTTTAGAAATATTGAATCAATTAGCAGACATGGCAATAAAAGAACCCAACTTTTCATAATTAGAAACATAATGCAGCAATACAGAGCAAGAACAAGCATAATAAGATGAATTCAAAATGAATCCATAGCTATTTCAAATCAGAAATCTCTAAGATCAAAACAGAAGATTCAGAACAAAATTAGAAACTGCCAACAAACTATTTTATTTTCTAAATATAGAATTTCCCCCATCCCCACAGTATGTAGGCAGTAGCTCATCCTCCTTTGCATTTTAGTGACAAGTTGAAAAACCGTAAAGAAGCACCTCTATACTGAATTTATTAGAATCCAGTGTTCCTGTAGCTGTTGCTTTTGTGAAAGTATTTAATACACCTCATATTTTTGTTGATGTGCTCTTCAAAAGCAAAATTTCTTCCCTGTAAAGGTATTAGAATTTTTACTAGTGATTATTCCACTGCATTCCTCTTTGAATTGCCTCAGTTTTATAACATCTTTTTTATCTATCAAAAGATTTAGTAACTACAGTGTCCTGGGCCTGCATATATTCATATTTGTTATTCTCAGTGGCTGATTTATACCTTTGATACAAGAAGAGATCTGATTCCTAAAAACTAGAGATTCTGCAGACAGTCTGATAGTTAAACTAGTTTGTGATTAGTAATTTGAAGACATTGAAGGACAGTTACACTTTTATATACAGTTGTTGAGCTGATTACCTTTGTAAGCAATTTTCTGAAGCTTCTAATGGGATTACAATAAAACATTTGTCTGGCTAGGAAAAAGATTTGGACTTTTTTCTTTGCATCTTATCAGAAAGCACACGGAAAAAGAGAAGAATTGAAAATTTCCTTAAATACAACAAAGCAAATGTTTCCACTTATGTGTGAAATTGTATTTGGGAGGAAGGACTTGACATCCAATTTTAGGCCAGACCTAAATGCTGCCAACAATATATATAAAGAAGGCAGATAAAAGCGTTGCTATCAATTCCCTAATGAAATATCTCAGCTTCTGACCCTGAAGATTCTGCAAAGCTGGTAATGTGCTTAAAAGCTTCTCACTGGGCAACTGCTTAGGATTTTAGACGCTGCTGAAAGGTTTTGTGAATATTCGGGTGTGAGGCATTTTTAATAAGGCTGGAAGCAGAGAGGGAAAGGCAGGAAAAGAGTTCTGAATTTCTGTGGAGCCAGGCTCCCGCTGGGCTATGCTGCACTGAGGGGAAAGGCACGGCTGGCTTTGCTTCCGAGGAGACTAATTCCTTGCTTCTACTGCATTTCCACTCGTGCCTCAGGAGATCTCAGTAGGTGTTGTAAAGACCTTGGAGCCTCTGCAGGTGCCAGGATCAAGCCTTCTGGGATTTTGTAGCCCCACTGTGGTCCTGAAAGCACACAAAAGGGCAGTTGCTCACAAAACATCACAAGAGTTCCTTATCTCAAAATAGAAAAGCAGAGGTGTGATATGCCAACCCTTTCTACCCAACCTGACACAAAATTTTAATAAATATCGGTTACATGATCACTACAGCCCTCTGAGAAGAGTAAGTGAAAATCAACTGCAGATGTGCAGGATGCATTTGTGGCGTGCATTTGTGTATCTTAACTTGTCCCCATACCTGTCCTCCTCTAAAAGTAACAATGTCCTCTATTCATCTAGTTCTAGCTGCTTGTGCAGCAGTTCTCCAGCCTCTTCCAATCCAAATGCCTGGTCTAAGCATGAGAAAAACAGCAAAGTACAGGACACAAGAAGTGACAAGCATCATGTGGCTAAAGATATGTCTTGAACTATTTTCATTACAGCCCAAAGAGAGTGTTGAGCACACTCAACGCACACCATGTGTTCACTCATTTCAAACCAGACCAGGATATGGTTTTGGTTTTGTTTTAGTGTTTGTTTGTTGTTTTTGTAACCCGAAAGCATGTAATTTTGAAGTCATTTTCTTTTAGAGACATGGTGATAGTAGAAAGGCTATTCTGGGAAAGGTATTTGGTATAGTTTGTTTCAAATCACAGATTATGCTGTTTCTCAAGCCGTTTGCACTCTCTCACTTCTTGTCCAGCAGTCATATAGTTGTGGTGAATATTTATATCATAAAAGCAATAACCAGACCTAAAATCTTCCAGACAACCAGTTCCATAGCTCTTTCACCTCAAAGTAGTAGTCAATTGTTATTAAATAAAAAAAAAAAAAAAGGAAAAAAAAAGAATAAAAGAATAAAAGAATTGAAGCTTGATTTTCAGATCCTAAGGTTTGATATCTAAAAATGGATAGCTGTGGGCACAAGGGAAAAGAAATCCTGTAAAATGTGCAATTTTTGACCTGCAGTCATTTAGAGACAATAAATGTGAACCCCTACTGTGACGTTTTTATGGTGCTACATCTTTAGGGTAGAACAAAGCTTTAAGAACCACCTCTGAGTGATATAACTGATCATCATATCATGCTAGATTGAGCTGAATGTAAGTGTCATGCTGGCAGTGCTCTGATTGCATTGCTTCTGCTCTTACCTAGCTAACAGATGTCATTTTATGTCAGCAGGATACTTTTCCACATTCTCTGGCCTATTTACTAGTTCCAATTTGCATGTTGCCACTGGGCAAGGCATTCACAAACATTTCATGAGCTTTCATTGAAAGGCTACTGAGGCTCTGATTTCTCAGTCATTAGAGCTTAATATTGATTCAGCTGGGATCTGGTCAGATGGGTAATAGCTCTGAGATATACAAAGACAATTATTCAAAATAAATGCATTAAAAAACAGAAGACACTGGAAGGCTGAGTTGCTCTAAGTTCTTGTTCCTTATCAAGATGTATCTCACTGACCACAAAATTAACAGCACGTGCTCTCACTGTATAAAACGAATGTATTCAGGAGCCAGTTTTATAAAAATTTCTTTTATACTTACACAAAACACTGCTAATATAATACCTCATTTCTCATGATGCAAATGTATTTGATGTGTGTCTCTTTCCTGATGTAACTGGCTACAGTAATGCTGTTTATGGACGTTAGGCACCTTTCTGGTTTTGCACCAGTTCATTCAACGTTTGTCGGCTCAGCTATTGACAAACCCTAAACTAAATAGCCCCCAAACTACTATAATATCTCTTCCCTGACTGTCAGTTCATCATAGGATTGATTTTAGCTGCAGGCAACTCCCCTCAGTTGCATTCTGCTGAGCTGGCTGCATGAGGTGCGAGTTAGGCCATTTAGCCAAAAGTGATCTGTGGACTGATGGGTGCTTTTTGGAACAACTGGAAAGTCTGAAGCTACACCATCACAGTAAGGCACATGTAATTTCAGTAGAAAATTGTTTATTCATTGATAGGCTTTTGTAGTTTTCATGCTGTGGATTGACTTGCTTTAATTGATGATTGTGCATGCGGGCCAGATTTGTCCTCATTCTGTCTGGCAATTCTTCCCAGATTTTTTAAGGGTTTGGTGGAGGTGGTGTTTGTTGCTTTTTGTTTCACTCAGGCATTCCGAATCTTTCATCTGCTGGGATTTTATGATAGAAATAAATAATTTTTCCCTTTTCTATTTCCTCCCAATCACTTGACTTCTACTGCCACATTCTTGGATGCTCTGACTTGCTTCCTACTAGTTCAGTCTTCAGGGACATTCTGAATATTGTAGACTGGCATGACGGCCCTCTCTTCTGCTTGGCCCATAAGTGTCTCATGCTCTGAGGGCTGTATTCAACAGCTCCTTTTTCTTCCTCTCCTTTCTACAGAATTTGTTCCTCTCTAATTTTCTCAGATGCTTTTGCACTGAATACAACTCTAAATAATTAATTACATGCTAATTATAAATCTTTTATGCTTTGAATTTATTTGCACATCTACCAGGAGTCTAGACAAGACGTGGTTGTTGCAATGCCTCCTCCCTCTTCTGTCTCCTATCCTGGAGTTCTTCCCACCTTCAAAGCTCAAAACTCAAATCATAGAGTTACAAGAAATTGTGAAGTTGACAAAACACAGATTCAAGAAGGCCGAGTTCCAAGGCTTTTTGCTTTTTATTTTTCTTCAAGTCCTGACTCAATTTCTGGAGATTTACATAAGCATAGGAATATTGTACAGCTCAGTGAGACGTTGCTAGCTTGATGCTGCAGTATGATCATAATGGTAAGGAAAGAGAAATAGTTCTGGAGGAATATGTGATGCCTAAAATGGTCAATTAAGGGACTAAGTTTTGGTCTTGGTTGCAGACGTATATATGCATATATGTCACATATGCAACCTGCAATATTTGGAGTATTCCTGCCATCTCCGTAGCCAACACTGCCTTCCAATTTTCTTTGACTACAAAAGCAATTGTTTATATAACTTAAATGTCTTGAGAGACTTTGTACACTTCCAAGATTTTTCTTAGGTTATGTGCGTTACCTAATCTACATAAGGAGCTCAGAGAAACAATGTCAGGAGAAGCTCAAAAACCACCCTCAATACTCAGACCTATCACAAGGTCCATCAGTCCATCAAAGGTCACTCTTCAGAATGACGGGGAGAGGGGAAACAATTTAAGGATTCATGTGAATAAATATCCTGTCCCAACTCCTGCCAGGGCTGTCCCAGCATAAATATCAGCCCCAGTTTCCCAACGTAAAAACCATCACTGTGGTTTATGTCTACTATCTGTGTAGCCAACCATGTATGTATGCACATATGTACTGTATAAATGCAATCTGTGCATTCTCCATGCTGGGAATACATCTTCAGCTTTGCTGCTGGTTGGACCTGGGAACGCTGAGCATACCTTTTTTTGACCTGTTGGAACCAGCACAATACATTTTTCTCTAAAAATTTTGATGAATGGTTTTAAGAAAGCCAGTAAATAAATACACGCTGTACAAAGCTCATAATATTCAGATTTGGTCTATGGTATGAATAATTTCAATTTCTGCCAAATTTTTATCTATTTTTAAAAAAAAATCAAGGAAAAATATCATATTTTCAGACAACTTCCTAACATACACAATATCTGTGGTTGGAAATATGAAAAAAGAAAATGCTAAGGAACTTAAGATTCATGATGTGGTTTTCTGTGATTTACTGGTGCTCTTTATGTTTTTTTTCAGTTAAAAAAAAAAATTGTCACTTTTGCGTATGTGACTTTCTGATAACAGATTTCTGATGTAATATCCACCATCTGCACAATGAAATTCCTGTCTAAAGCTAGCCTGTGACACTCTTAAATGATAAGTGCAAACTGTTCAATTGGTACAAATTGGCACCAATATGTCAGTTTTGAGTACATTAGTTGTTTTGTATTACCTGAAATCTGTCTGAAAATCTTAAAGAATCACTCAAGACTTCACTGCTGATTTAATAAAACATATTATTTGATGTTTATCTGTATGTTAAATTATCTTATTATTTTTAAAAAATTAACATTAATATGTTCAACATTTACGTACGGTTTAATAAAGCAACATGCCATGACAGTGTATAAAGAGATCTTAGCCTATGGACTGCAACACAAATGATATACGAAGCAATTCCGTATAAAAATATTTCTCATTCTAAAAGCACTTCAGTGGGTTTTTGTGGAAATCAAAGTCAAAATAC
>VXBJ01004932.1:69416-86659 GCA_013400055.1 Nycticryphes semicollaris
AAGTGGCTTTCAAACTTGCATTTATTTTAATAACATAGATGTCACTCATGCCTATGGTGTAATTTTGATACTCCATGTACAATTCTGTAAAGATTAGTATTACATCAATGCAAACTTGCAGCAAAATTCAGACATTTATATTGCATTTATATAACTTGAAGCCTGAATTAAAATTTAAATTAAAAATAAAAGTAATTTTGGAAACCAACAGAAAAGTTAAAAAAAAAAAAAAATCAAAAGCAAGCAGACTTCAGTTCTTGACATAAGCTCTGTTGCAACTAGAACCTGCCATGGAAATATGTACATAGAGGATTCTCTGATCCCCTCCTCCACTTCAAGCCTTACTGCTGCTGACCCAATTAATTCATTTTTATTTACTTTTTTTTCCAGCTGCCAGCAGTANGTAATGAAGAATATATATAATATTTGTAATTTTGGAATTAAATTTTACAGTATGTTGTCATTATATCTTAAATAACATTTTATGTTTCACCTTACATATCTTTGTGAACCTAGGTGTGTCACTTAAATCAGCAAAACAGAGTTTTTTNGCTGCTTAGTTCACATAGTGGCAGCACAGAACTATTTAGAATGTCTTTTGTGTAAATGGGTCTCTGTAATAATTCTATTTTTTTGCAGCTACTGTAATATTTATAGGTTGATCTAGTGAACCACAGTGAAAAGCCTGCATTGCTTTATGAAGCAGTGTGAAGCATCACTAAAATCTGTGAAAAGACTGAAGAATTCAAAATTAACTGGAACTTTATATATATATAACATTATAAATATAAAATCAACTAAACAATCGGTTCAAATGGTATCTTTAAATTCTTTATGCATAAAACTTCTGTGCGGAAGTAATGANAATAATGTGTACCTCTGATTATCAAGTTGGTACAGAAAAATAAAAAATTAATTGCAATGTAGAAGGATCCAAGCTCTACTCAAAAAAATTTGTTGTAATTAAATAGTGGTTTTCTTCTGGTTTTAGCTGAAAACCTTTATGATGGTAATTTGTAATAGCTTCCAAACTGAATATTGAAATTTGCAGACAGAAGCAACTAGCAGAGAAGTTAAGTAGTGTAGGAGAACTGCCTTTCCTTTGGCTCAAAATGGTGCAGGATTTTTCTTTCTGTTCAGTCCATGCTTTAAAATGGCTACCATCTGATCTTTTTTTCTGACCAGCAGTTTTAAAAGTTTAGAATATATTTGAACAAGTCATCAAACTAGATCACAGTGTCTGTATAGCTGCTGTGACAAAGCTTTTGTAATTTATAGTGCTAACGTAGAGTTTGACAAGTCTAAAAGTCTTGTCAAATTTTCTGTAAATTCTTTTCAAAACATTATCCTTGTTACACCTATACTTTTTAACTCATCCAAATTCATAATTTTTTTGGTTTTCTTGTCAATTTCCTCAGGATAAATGGTGAAGGAAACAAATGAAAAACACTTAGGAGAATATAAAGAACAAAACCTGTTTCTTAAATACTAAAAAGAAAAATATTGGCCCTTTGTTAAACAGAAGAGGTGAATTAGTCACAAATAATGCTTTTCAGCATTGGCTGTCTTTACCAACACTTTTGGGCTCCAGACCTTGGGAACAACAACCCAGGTTGATGCCAACATAGACCCACTGCTAGTAAAGGAAGAGTTGTTATGTGAACTATTACAGGAGCTTGACCCCTATAAATAAATGGGCAATAAATGAACATTAATACTGTTGAGAGAGCTGTCTGATGTAATTGCAAGGCTACTCTCCACAATCTTTGAGAAGCCATGGAGACTGAGGCACGTCCTAGAAGACTGGAAGAAGGTCAATGTCACCCCTGTTAGAAGAGAAGATTAAAGGAAGATCCAGGAAACTACAACTATCCTGAAACCACAACTATCATACTCATGTCCCTAGGAAAGTCATTGAATGAGTCTTCCTGTGGGTTATCACAAGTTAAGTGAAGCATTTGATTGGGAAAAGCCAGCACAGATTCACCAAGGGCAAATCATGCTTCACATACCTGATTACTTTAAGACAAAGTAACCTGCTTGGTTGATGTGGGACGAGTGGTGGACATTGTCCACTTGTATGACTCCAACGCTTTTGACATGATTCCACACAGCCTTTTCCTAGAGAAATTGATGTGTTATGGTCTAGGGAGTGTTCTGTGTGGTGGGTGGGGAACTGGTTGATGGTCTGTACCTGAGGGATGGTGGTCAATACCTCCTTTTCAAACTGGCAACCTGTCACTAGTGGGGATCCCCAGGGACTGATATTGGCCCCAACACCATTTAATATCTTCAAAAGAGAGCTGGATGATGGGATCGAGCGTACCCTGACAAACTATGCTGATGATACCAAACTGAGTGGGAAAGTGGACATTTCAGAAGGGAGAGCCACCGTGTAGGAAGACCTGGATAGACTGGAAGAGTGGGCTAATAAAGACCTTATGAAGTTCACCAAAGACAAGTGTAAGCTCTTGCACCCAGGAATACAAAATCCAGGAGTGCAGCACAGGCTAGGGAGCAGATCCATGGAAAGGAACCTGGGGGTCCTGATGGACCACAAGAGTGAACAGTGTGCCTGCTGAGGCCAAGAAATCCAACAGGATGCTGGGCTGCATCAACAGTATGTTCCAGTATTTAAAGAGTGGCTACAAGGAGTCACATGGAAAAGAGGAAGGCTGAGGGGTCTAAGTTACTCCCGCGGAGATTCTGATTGAATACAAGAGGAAAATTTTTCACTCTGAGAACAACTGGCCATTGCAATAATCTCCCCAGAGAAGGGGTGGATTCCCCATCATTAGACACTTTAGATGTTCAGCTGGATGGGGTGTTGGGACATCTAGCCTAGACAGTGCGTTTGCCAGGAAAAATTGGACCATATGGTCCTTGAGGAGCAGGTCCTCTCATCCAACCTGGTATTCTACAATTCAATGATTCTGTGACTGAAAAATCACAGAATCACAGAATCACAGAATATCAGGGATTGGAAGGGACCTTGAAAGCTCATCCAGTCCAATCCCCCTGCCGGAGCAGGAACATCTACAGCAGGTCACACAGGAACATGTCCAGACGGGTTTTGAATGTCTCCAGAGAAGGAGACTCCACAACCTCTCTGGGCAGCCCCTTCCAGTGTTCTGTCACCCTCACTGTGAAGAAGTTTTTCCTCATATTTAAGTGGAATCTCTTTTGCTACAACTTGTACCCATTACCCCTTGTCCAATCATAGACTGTCACTGAGAAGTGCCTGGCTCCATCCTCCTGACACTCACCCTTTACGTATTTATAAACATTAATGAGGTCACAAAAAATATGGGACGCTTCACGAATTTGCATGTCATCCTTGCTCAGGGGCCATGCTAATCTTCTCTGTATTGTTCCAATTTTAGTATATGTGCTGCTGAAGCGAGCACAAAATAGCTCAAATAACATTATATTTACAGATTTTTAAGCAACAGAGTCCTTAATACTTTTTTCTCTATATCCTATCAAGTTTCTGCATCCCAGATGCACACTAGAGGTGATCTTATCTCAGTCTGTGAGGCCATTTAGCTCTTGTTCACAACTTTCAGGGCTGTGAGAGAGCATTAGGAATATCTTGTCCAATCTGTTACCTAAGCTGTATCATAAATGTCTGAAATATTTTGCTTGAACTGCAGCACATCTTCTGGGAGTGTTCAGTCTTGACTTTGAAAAGTGCAGCTTAGTAAAATCTATGACAATCCTTGGCAGGTAATTCTCATAACATTCAGCATTAGCAATACGACTCTTTCTGCTGCCAGCCTGGTCAGATTTTCTGCCAATGCTTTTGGGCTACATATGCTCTGCCCAAGTCTAGTTAAAAAAAATATATTTTAAAATTATTTTCTTATTTGAGAGAGAAAAATTGCACTTAAATTTTATATGCTTTATCTGGAGCTTTCCCACTGCTACAATGTCAATATTCACTCTTTTTTATAAAATAAAAAATAAAAGTCAAAATTGTACTGCATCATTAGGTACATTGAAAATAAGTGCTTAAACCTGTAAATTGGCATCCCAAAGCCAATGTATGAGCACGATGAAAACAGCCTGAACTACAAAGAAAGTGGTTAGAAGTTTCAAAACATTATTGAAAGAGAGAATTCCTGAGGATTTTTCCAGAACAGAGCAAATAATGGGTCACTGTATGCTAACACCACAGCTTTTACTACATACTCACTGGACAAACTTATCACTGCTGAATCGAGAATGAAGTGTTTAAAAAAATCAAGGAAAGCCTTGAAGGCTAAGATATTATTTCATAAGCACGAAAGCTAACCAATTGAGAGTCATGTACTAGAAGAGGAATCAGTTTTGTGTAATACACTGCCCTAATAGCTAACTTTCTCTTTTGTACTAATATTCAAAGTTGGACAGCAAGATAACCTTTCCATGTCTTTCCCCTGTTAACTGTGTATTGACATCGTGTCTACTTGCAGTCTGTTTTACAAGAGGTGGCGTGGAAGGAAAGATATGAAAGAAATGGCTTCAGAGCTAAAGAATGAGTTAGTGAAAAGAATAGTTTTTTCCCCATCAAGACATGGAGAAATTTTTATTAGGTCTTGTTTCAACAAACTGTTATTCCCATATTCCTTAATATACTACATGAATAATATATATTTATATAGCTATATTATATGCATATTATATGTTAATATAGCTATGACTATTTGCAGGAATGATTAGAAAAGAAAAAAGATATTTTAAGTATTTTTCCTTACAGTACATCAAAACAAGTGGGGAGGGGAAACCAATTGACAAAACACCCCAGAAAGAAAACCCAGGTGATGCCACAGAAGAAGGGTGACAGAGTGAGGTGCTGACTCTATCTATTTATGATGTCCCTGCTCTTGCCTGTGCCCTGGGGCATGGAGACCTCAGGGTTGTGCTGAAGTGCCATCAGGTAGGGATCATGTCATTCGTGCTTTTGCCGGAGCCCTGTCAGCAAGTCGGCAGCTGCCACCATGGTCTGATGACCCTGGTGTGAACAGCAGAGCACTCTCCTCTTTTCACTTCTGAGCTTAGTTAAAGCTGACATCAGATTAAATAACGGCTCATCACTGCTTGAACCCAAGCTGCAGAGTAATTAGGAGTTCACAGTTACGCTCTCAGTTGATCATGAGTGAGGGAAGGAGAGAGACTTCAGCCTGGCAGCCGGGACCTGTAAGAGCATCACTCTGTGATGAAGAGGCTCACTTTGACTTTCCTTTTGAACTGCTGGGTATGTCTGTGTGGGTACGTCTGTGTGTTCAGGGCCTGATTACAGATCCACTGAAGCTGGCAAAAGTCTGGAAAATAAAATCTACCACCTGCTGCCCCTGAGTGTGTGAGAGAAGAGGAGGAGGAAAGTGAGGAGACGCCTTGGGGCTTCCTGGTAATTGCTTCTTGCAAAATGCTCAGCATCACCTTTTCTCTAAGCAAAACCCCAGTCCTTTTAAATGCTCTTTTGTTTATAACAGGATTCATTGACAGTGTGCAAACACAGATGATGTTTTATATAATTTGTAAATATTTTATATGCATATGATATTGTGACCACAGAAAGACACCAACAAAATTGAATTATTTCAGAGACTGAGGTACAGTACCATAAATACCATAGTACCATATAGAGAACACTACTTTGATTCTGTATGTAACACACACCTCTCCATCAAAAATCCTTCCATGGCCTGTTACTTTAATTGGGAAAAATTACAGGCTTCCCTCCTACATAGAAAAAAATATACATGATAAGCTGGAGAGTGAAATCAGTGAATTAATTTCTCTATGAATGTAAACTTTAAAATTTTCAAAGACAGTCTCCAGTATCTGTTTCTATTTGCATATATTTGATTGCAAATTTCACAAACACTGTGACAGTTTTGTTATAAAGCTGTGATACAAAAACAATGGAAAAAAAAATTAGGCATTTGAATAAGAGAAGGATTAGAATTATTTTAGTAGCACTTCTTTAAACAGGCCTTGAACTACATCCACAGCAGTATAATATCTTTCATCTTTAAAATAAGAGTTTATATAGTTTGTTGAAATGTAATAGCATACAAACATTTTACATTTAATGAAGATGTAAGTTACAGTTGTTTTCTTTCAATAGGCTTAGGTTTTGTTCAGTATATTAACACTGTTGTTCGCTTGATTCATATGAAACAATTGCTGGTTGACAAACCCAGGACTGTCAGCTTGGAAGGGAATATAATTTTACTTTCTGTGGATGAGTTTGCCTTATTTTTCCTGATTGTTTTTCATCCTCAGCGTGATCACTTTTAATATGCCATAAAGCAGGAAGCTTGAATTCTAAAATGCAATTTAATAAAGTTTTCACATTAAGTTAATTATTTTACATGCCCATTTGTTTAATATAATGAAGAAATCTGTCAGGCTTGTCTGCTGGGGTTTGTATGTAAGCAATTTACAATAAAATCCAGTTAATTCTCGTTTTAGAGTTATAGGCCTTATGTATAGTGATGTATGCTGTATATGTATACAAATAAGTAGTAAGGAATTCATTGAACTAATCATATTCACAAAAACATTCTTGAGTCTAATGGTCAAGACTTCAGTTCCCCAAGTTAGCAAAAGCGTAGATAATGGGGTAAACTGATAAGTCAAACAAAGCTTTGCCCAGTAAGATATGTTAGCACATTAACCCACAAATCATTAGATTTGTATTTGAGTTTTGTTCCAGATGTTTGATTTGATCCACATCAAACATTTGTTTCAATTTCTTACTGCAGAGGAAAGGAATTTGCTGCAGATGACTTCATAAATTAGACTGGGCAGGGTGTCTTCATTTGCCTTCTCTTCCATGGATTCTCCACCCTATCCTAGCCAATTGCCAAACACTCTAAACCTAGAACTATAATGATGATTCTTCTATTAAGAGTTTTAAGAAAATTAATTAATTTTTGAAAGCTAAAGAATATAGTTTAAAAAGTATTCTTAATTAAATATGAATCTTTTTTTTTCAGATGAACTACATAAAGTTTACCCATAGAGTAGCATAAAATAGCATAAATATAATGGTGTAAGAATAACTAATATAAAAATAAGACCCTTCTGTGAAAATTACTTGAACAGTGTAGAACAGAACTCTGAGTCTGCAGCCCTCTGTGTATTATCCTTTCCTTTCACATTTACCTATTATATTAAATCAGGTGTGTGCAGGAGATCTTGTTTCTTAGTTTAGAGTTTCAGGGCTCTCCACAGTAAAAGAATTTTTTTCCTTCTGCTTGATTGGGAAGGGGGGAAATCACCTTACTTTTTGAAGTCTTTTTATTTGTGGTGTGCTATTCAGGTCAAAATACGGAGGGCATGAGATTGTTATTAGCTCTAGCTATTTAGAAGAAAGAAAGCAATAGACTGCATTCTTCATTAATCCCATCTAATGCAGCAGTTAGGAACAGAAGGTTAGCAAAAGGATCTATCTTATTTATCAACTCAGGATTTCAACTCTCAGATATATGATGTCAAGAAAATGGCTGCTGTCATCAGACATGAATATGTTAGCTATTGAAAGGGCAAAAGGATAAGGGACAGTAATATTCCTACAATGCATAGGAGAATAGTTTTTCATACCGCAAGGGACCCAGATGTGGAACAATCATTAGGACTAACATGGCTAAGGGGGAGTTGGCTATTTTTTTGTGCTTAATAGATCAGGTCTCTAGGGGTTTTTTGTGCTTTAACAGGAAGCTAGGATTCTCCAAAGGTCCGGGAAGTTACACACCCAACCTTCAGAGAAGTATTCTTGGTGTATTCTTTATATATAGTACTTTCAAGGTCTTTAAAATATGGTATGGTTTGTTTTTTTTTGTTTTTTTTTATTATAGTATCTTTTTGTTTAGACTCTCTATGGGTCAAACTATTCACAAGTCATATTCAGTCAAGAGGCCTAACAGCTAAAATTCTTTTTTTTCTAATGCACTTCTAGAGAATCTATCTAGCAATCCTCCTGGAATTGCTGACATCCTGTAATAATTAAAATGCCCTAAAATGTTAAGGTTAACAATATTTTTTTTCTTCATTCCAGAATTTTAGTATTTAAAACTATCCATATAATCTGAAGGATGATGAAATGCTGAGCAAAAGGAAGATTTTTTTGCTTTCTGCTCAGATTCTTACACTACATGGTTTCATATAATGGTTCCCCTTCATTTCAAACACAGAAAAATGAACATCTGTTCTCATTCACAGTAGAAAAAGAAATTACTTTATTTTTTAAAGTCTCTGAACTAGTTCTGTACCATCCCAGGCAATTAACTACCCCTAATGATCTTCAGCATTGTCCTGTAAACGTTTCATCAAGTATAATTTGGGCACCAAAAAAGAATCAGGGGGTTGCTGAACTACATCTTTAATAAATGATGTCCCTGCAAAGTTACTCAAGTGTTACTGTCAACTAAGCTTCACATCTCTCATCATCCTCATAATCAGCTAGCTGTGGAAGATCATATATAACACAGGTTTGCCATTTGCAAAGCTTCACTTGAAAGACTGATGCCCTCAGTGGCATAAATTGTGACCACAATTCTCAAGCAGTGAAACTTATAAGGAATATGTGCTGACATCACATTTCTGCATTTTACTATGGAACTGACATTTATGCCATTTATTGCCAAATGAGAGATGAAGCAAAAATAAAGGACTAATGAAAGATGTCATTAAACTTCCAGGAAAGTTTAAGCCCTGAATTTAAATGAAACTATATAGGAAATACAACACCAATCCACCCCAGTAACTCAGAGAAGAGAGGTCAGTGGTCCTTTAGAGAAGGATCCTTTAGAGCCTGTGTCAAGAACATACAAAGGAAGAGATTGCACAAACAAGATGGATTCTGAATGCCCTACATCAGCCTGTGACTCAGGAACATGGAACAGGCTCTCTGGGCTCACTAACTCCCACCAAATTCCACAGATTAATTAATTATTCTATATTTGGTTTTTGTGAACGGAGGAACGAGATCCTGTTGTGCGAGGTGGAGACATCCAAAGAAACTGATAATGTGGGTAAGTCTTTTAGTTGGCAGCAAGGAAGCTTGATTTTTATAATAGAATTAATAACAAGTTAAAACAATTTCTGGGTTAGGCTTGGGAATTTGGACTCATAGAGAGTTAATCTGCTCATTTTTGTCTAAAGAGCATGTTCTACTTTTCTGGAAATGGTGCAACACCAAAGAAAGAAGTAAACAGGAACTTAAATTATTTCTTTTTCTCTCTCTCTTACCCTCCTGCCCCTTCTCCCCAACTCGCCTCAGATTGACATCTGACTTAAATTGCAAAGAAATGGTCACCCTTAAGCTGGAGAACATCATATTTTTTGCATTCTTGGAACACTCTCCATGATGCCTGTATCTCACATCTGAGCAGAGACATCTGCATTACAGGGTATGTATCGTCTGACTTCCTCTCCCTTGATTAGTCAGAAATACAGTCTCCCAAGTATTGTGGAGGATAAAGATGACATGGAGGCACTTGGTTCAACCAGGCACTGCCTTTGTATCTTTTTATTATCCCAAACCATCACAGAACTGGCAGAATCTCTTATGTGGTCTTCTCGTGATATTGGTGAGAGTGGCTGTTCATGTAGACTGTAATAATAGATTTTGCAACTTCACACTAACTTCAGTTAATACAAACGTGACTGCTAGGAACAGAATTTCCATTGTTAGAGAACAGCACTACACTTTCTTTTGTGTGTCCGTGCCTAAAAATCTCGTTTAAATAGTGCTTTCTTCTGGGTGCCAAGGAGGTATGCTTTCAATGATAGTTGTCTGTTCAGTATTTTCTTCAGTCTGTAAACTTTTGGCTTCTATTAACTGAATGAAAGCTCTGAAAGCTTCACAGTCTTTGCTGCAATTGTGAAGTGCTCTTCTGGCCTGATAACAGCAATGTTAACAAAATCTGTGTTTGGCACGTATGACAGTTTTTGCTGAAGGCTTACTTTTAAGGCTTATAATCATTCAACATCAATTGGAAAATTCTTGTTAAATAGAAGACAGCTCTAGGAAAAAAAGAGTGTTTTAACCAAAAGTGAGAAGGCTTTATAATGTTAGTACATATACATATATGAAAATTATAACAAGAGAGAAGTTCAGAAGACTAAGGTAAGAAAAAAACATCAGCATTGACATGGGTGATTCACTAGATTAGAAATCACGGACTCAGGGAATTGTCAGAGTTGGAAGGGGCCTCTAGATATCATCCAGTCCAACTCCTCTGCAAAACCAGGATTGCCCAGGGAGCACATTTCTGGCTCAAGGACAGTTTACTATCTACAAGGATGCCTGGATCCTTCTCCTCAGAAGTGCTTTCCAGCAAGTCCCCCTCTAAGCAACCCCCAGGTGCAAGTCCCCACCATTTCCCTTGTTGAACCTCATTAGGTTGTTCTCTGCNAAGGTGCCCACCTCATTCGTTAGTGGGCCTACATTTTCCCTAGTCCTCCTTTTTCTATTGATATACTGAAAGAACCTCTTCTTGTTATCTCTAACCCTGGTTGCCAAGTTCAGCTCTGCTTGAGCTTTGGCCCTTCTAATTTTCCTTCTGCAATGTTTTGCTACAGCTTGGTACTCCCCATAAGTTACCAACCCTCTTTTCCAGAGATCATAAACTTTCCTTTTATTCCTGAGGTCCAGACAAAGCTCTCTATTTAGCCAGGCTCATCGTGTTCCCCGTGGGTGTATTTTATGAACCTGGGAATAGCTTTCTCCTGTGCTTTTAAGAGTAGCTCCTTGAAGTATGACCAGCCTTCCTGGGCACCTATCTCCTTCAGTACTGTCTCCCGAGGGACACTCTCAACCATGTTCCTAAGCAGGCTGAAGTCTGCCCTTCAGAATTCCAAGGTGGCAATTCTACTGGCTCCCCACCTTGTTTCTCCAAGAATTGAAATCTATGATTTCACGATCACTCTGCCCGAGACGACCTCCAACCTTTCCATCCCCTAGAAGACCTTTGCTACTAACAAGCAGAAGGTCAGGTAGGGCACTCTCCCTAGTTGGCTCTCTCACCAGCTGTGTTAGAAAGTTGTCTTCCACACACTCCAAGAACCTCTGGGGGCTGTTCCCTCTCTGCTGTGTTGTATTTCCAGTAGACATCTGGGAAGTTGAAATATACCACAAGAACAAGGACAAGCGATTGTGATACCTCTAAAATGATGTAGAGAAAGTAAATGTGGTCAGTTTCACAAGGCCAGATGGTTTTCACCTGAGTGTGCTGAAAGAGTAAGACCACTACGACCTGTGAAATATGATGTGACTAAGGGAGGGTCTATGATGCCTGAAGATGGCATCTTTAAGAGGAGCCAGAAAAAGTGTTTGGAGAAGTATGGTCTAGTTAATCTCAGTCCTTGAAAGATCCCAGCCATGTTTTTTTTTTTTTTTAATCCATTCTAAGCACACTGAGACAGTAAGATAATCAGAAGCAGTCAATATAGATTTATTTGGCAGTAACAAATCATTCATCACCACACTGATCACAACAGGTTGTGATGATTAAGAATGGTGATGCAATATGCCATGATTAAGAATGCCTTTAACATTTTCCCATAACATTCTTATTTGGAAGCTGAGGAGATATGGACTGAAGGAACAAACTGCCAAGAGGAGTTGGACCTCTAAGCTCAAATCAATGCTTTGACATCCTGCAGTGTGCTCTTAACAAGCAAATTTATCCAGGGCTTACTGCTGAGACCAGTATGACTTAATACTTAAATTTTCAGCTTCGACAATGAAGAAGAAAGCATTCTCAACAAATTTTCAGCTGAAAATAAATTTGGGTGCAATGGATAATATGCCAAGTGGTAGAACCTCAGTCCACAGGAACTTTGAAAACTCTACTACCAGTCTTACAGAAACCTTATGAATTTCAACAAAGAGAAGTGCAAAGTTTTGCATCTGGGGCAGAATATACTTGTGGTGGGGATTACAGGAGCACAGGTAGGTACAGGCCATGAACTGACTGATTAGGTGGCAGCTCTGATGAAAAGGACTAGGAGACTAGGTGGGCATCAGGTCAAAAATGACTGAAAGGCATGTTTGCATTTTCTGTAAAAAAACTGCATAGCCAGCAGGTCAAGAGAAGTTATTGTCTACTGCTGATCAGCACTAATGAGGCCATAACTGCAACATTCTGTTCAAGTTTTTGTTATAACATATTCGGAGCAATGTTGGAATATCCCAACAGTGTGTTACTGAAACTGTTAGGGCAAGAGCATACAACCTATGAGGAGAAGTTAAAGGAAGTTAAAGTAAAGGGGTTGTTGATTCTGAGAGAGTTCAGGCTGGGAGTAAAAGGATTTAATAGGAACCTACACATAGATATGGGAAAGTTACAAAGATGATGAAGATACACTTTTACGGGTAGAAACAGATGATAAAACAACGGGCAGTAGCCACAAATTGTCATTTAGGATGTTCAAAAATGACAACATAAAAACATTTAGATAAGATAGTAGTGCACTAATAGAAGAGTTGGCTGCAGAGGCTGTGAAGTCTTGATCCTTGGAACTTTGCAAGACTTAGATGGGCAACCACTGATGTAGATTTAACAATAGTTTGTGGTGAGGCTAAGAACATCTCATCAACATTTAAATAGAACAAAAACTTTGGGCAAGTTCATGAGTTCTGTTGGTGCTGGAGTATTCCCGATGTGAAGACAAATTCTTGGGTTTTTATTTGACTAAATTGATATTTGTCAAATTTAATCTGCATTTTTTTTCTAGAAATTAATTGCCAGTGGGGAAAACAAGTAAATTTACTATCATGGACGACTTGTTGGTCATAGAACAGGACAGAAATTTCCTTTGAAAGACAATCACTAAAATCAAAACATTTTGTGATATATTGTCAGTTACAATGATACAGAGCAGACTTGCAACAGAACTTGCTCCATTTTCATGGGGAAATCTAAAAGTTCAGGTTCTTATAGATCTAGAAATCATATGGCTTCCAGGATTTGTAAGTCAGAGTTCAGGTTGTGGAAGCAAAACAGAGACCTCAAAACTCACTTGGCAGGATATCCAAGTAAACATTGCATAGCTAAATTTAACTACAATTGTCAGATGCGTAGTCTATGCTTTGACAAATGTTTGGTTTGGGGTTTTTTTTGTTCCCTTTTATTTTATTTATTTTTTATAATACAAGCTTTTTGTTTCCACTGAGTAAATGACTACAACATGAATTTTCACCCTTATTAGTATTCTATTCATATATACAAGCACATATATACAGGATCACCCCACAGTTCTGTAAGATACAAAATCTGAACTACTGTTCTCAAGTTTCTTATTTCTCTGCAGGTCAGATTTGTAACTTTTTTAACTCAGTCACTGTACCTTTACATTATTCAGGGACAGATTTGCAAAACCTGCTCAACCTAATGTGTTTTTTATACTCAAATATAAATGTATATCACTTCAAGAAATGGAAAACNAAGACAATCAAAACTGAAGAATCACCCATTCCAATACTGAAGGTCTAGATTATCTCAGACCAAGAAAACCAAAACCAAAACAAAAAAAGAAAGAAATAAAAGAAATAAATAAAGAAAGAAAAGAGCAGAATTTGAAAGGATTTTTTGTGCATTCTTCTTTTTATGATGATTTCATAGCTATGTATATGCAGCCTACATGTCTGTAACTTTTTCAAAAAGGAAGATGTACTTGCTGACTTTGATGATGTCAGCCTTTAAGATTCTAGGCTGGATCAGGGGCAAGCTTTTTAGCAAATCTGGTTCCTGTGCTTTATTTATATTCAGGGTGTGTGTGATATTTTCAGAGCAGAGAACTTGAATTTCTTTTGAAGGACACTGTACTGGAATACCTTTTCCAGTCATTAATGGGTATTCAGTCTATCGGAACAGTTGGAGCTAATCTGAAGTAAACCTTCACAGCACGTGTGCAGTGGTCTTCAGAGCTTCTGCATCAATGATTTCTATCTACAGGTCCTCTCTTGGAATTATTTGGTAATGCAAACCTCTTTCTGCTACTGCAGCCACATTTCCTCCAAATATATTAATGCATGTGCATATACGTTCACAAGAGTATGAGAAGGGAAAGTTTCAGCTTCAAAGATTCCAGTTTTGCATGGTGTAAAACAAAATTGCTCTTTCCCCTGTGAAGGATTTTAAAATTCTCAATTTGAAAATATTTAAGTTGGTAACAAGTATCGTCATCAAATCTATAACTTGTTGATCTATAAATCAACAAGAACTTAAAAGATGGATATGTCATGCTTATTACTGATGTTCCTTTATTAAAGAATTGTTTCTGAAATAAGTCCCTTTTATGCTTCAAAAATTGCTGTGTAACAAATATTTCGAGCAATTTTTAACAAACTGGGAAAAATAAAAAATAAATTTATTTTTTGTCTGAGGTCCTAATTATTTCTTGCATTTTTATTATGGCTTTCAGAAGAGATTTTGACTGTGCTAGCCTTGTATATTGGTGCTTTTTATGATGTTTTAAGCATAAATTTAAAGCAGGTTATTATTGTTTACTACTGACCTGAAGAGTAAACAACACAGAGGATTTTCATGTGTTATATTTCTAAAAAAGTACATGTATCTGAATGAAAGAGCTATAAAACCCAGAATTTCCCTGGAGAATATTGTGAACAGTTTCCAAGTCAGTTCTGAGACACTTTAGGAATGTGCTGATAAAAGATTTGTTTATACATATAAATCATCATTACTGTCTTTCTTCTGAAGGAGCAGAACAAGTTTCTTGGGTGATACCTTATGCAAACTCAACATTCAAGCATTCAGGTATCAAACAGATAAGATACAATAACTGGAAGTCAACATTTCCATAATATTTATTTCCTGGGATGCATGTCATGAGTGAAAAAGCTTTTGATATGTTTTTCTCCTTCAGGACTTATTGCCTTGGATTTTTTTCTTATGAATCATTCCCTCTGTGCATTGAGCCTAAGAACTTCAAGCAGAGAAAGGCACATGACAGCCTCCTTGTCTACTTTCTATGCCATTCTAAATTTTATTATCAATGTGTAAAAGCAGATTAATTGAAATCACTAAGTGTGTAGGTAATTGTGCAAGTCTTTTTCTCCGGTTACATTTTGTTTTAAAAGTCAGATGCAGTCCCTTGTTTTAGAGCTTAAAAAATTCAGAATTTGCAAAACAACCTAGCAAATAAGATGCATGTTTGATATGTAGTTATGTTTTTCAGCAGAAGGAAAAATTGAATATTATTCTCAATTCTCAAGGCATAAACATCTACCTAGCAGAATGAGGTGGTGTAGATTTGATGGAACAAAATTTACTTATTACTTCTAAGTAGAAAAGATAGTAATAAATCCTAAACCTATGTATTCATATAGTAGAATGAGATTCTACATTAAATGAAAGGATGTAAAGGTTCCCAGTTCCCATGCAAGATCACCATTAGCTCTCCAACATAAATGCTGAAACAGAAAAAAACCTCATTATGAGGCCAAATAAAATTTAAAAAATATACTGCAAGATGTTCCTTCAAATCACATCTTTGCTCTTTTCATACATTTTTATATGCAGAACAGCTGATTCTACCTCTCTTTCAAAGCTCATTGAAGACAGTGAAACAAAATTTTGATATTTGTTGAGTTCAGTTTACTTGTCTTCTTTTTGATATTAGTGACGGCCATTTTGTTCTGGGTACCAGGAGAAGAAACATAATATAACAGAAATATCATCTGACCAGCCTACAGTTTTATTAAATCATATCAGAGAATAATCCAGTAATAGCGCATCTGGCATTGATCATAATTTATTTTCTAACTATTACCATATGGTAAAGACCTGTTCTCAGTTACCAACTCCCCATCCCCTCTCCCACCTCCAATCTGTTAATGTGAGCAGTTTTTGAACACCATAGCCTTCCCCCTCATAATGTGACAAATGAGTTAAAAAAGATGTTAACAACTCTTTACCATACTAATCAATAAGCTATGGTTATTCCTCCAGTAGTTTGTGAAATTTACTTTTCCTAAATTACTAGAAATTCCAGCCTGGTGAGGAAAGAGACTGCCAACTGTATAAATACATACAGTAAGAACTTGCCATCTTGAGAAAAATTGTAATTTAGTTGCCTAATTAATCCATTTTACTTAATCCAGCAAGAAATAAGTAAATAAATAAATAATTTTAAATTAGCTGGATACAGCCTAGTGGTACATTTGTAGCCTCAAAACACCATGTATCATGGAGCCCACAACAAAGATCCCAAAGCTATCCTCTTACTAGAGATTTTTAAAGGATGTGTAAGCTTTATTCCAGTTATAATAAATATCTGTCAGATTTTATGGAGCAAATTATACATTCTCTTTCAGAAACACCAGCATTATTAATTATTTACTGAAGGAATAATTTTGGACAGATTTTTAAAGTAATCAAAGTAATCAAAAGGTTTTAGCTCTTTCTTTTTGTAGCGGTCTTGCCTCTACAAAATCTATGGCATAAAAATTCTCCAAAAAGAAGTGAAATTTTTTCTGAAAAAAACCTAACCAAATCCAAATATCCTAGATCCTAAAATAAGAGATTATTCAATGAAGAGATTACAAAAGAGATTATCTAGTGGATAAAATGTTACTAAAAGAAAAGGAATCATATCACCATAGAATGATTTGGTTTGAAAAGGACCTTAAAGAAGACCTAGTTCCAGACACCCAGGTTACTCAAAACCACATCCTACCTGGCTTTGAACAACTTCAGGGTGTTATAACTTCCAAACAGCAAGTAACACAGAGAGACATCACAATATGTAGCCATTAATGTTTAAGGAAATATAAACCTGGGCTAAACTGAAAAAAAAACAATACTATTTCTTCAGTGTTCATAATATGAATTCTGAAATAAGAATATCCAGATGATATTAACCTAAAACATAAAACTTAAATACCTGTACATAACTCCCAATAAGACAAGGAATTAATTTTTAAATTATAAAATTAACTAAAAGAAACCTCAAAAATTTCAGCAGAGAGGAGATTTGTCTGTCTACTTGACTACAGCTCACACAGATAAGTCTGTTACTAGAGATTAAAATAGTCTATGAACAGTTTATTAGTAGACTTGTTTTACTTTATATCTATGAATGACTGTTCCATTTCAGGGGAATACATTAATCACAATTAAAGATGTGGAGAACCTAAATTCTTTTTGTGTCATGTTTGACTGATTAAAGCTAAGTCATTTAGAAAACTAAGGAGTGATACAACCACTTTTATTAGTTTTTAAAAC
>VXBJ01004932.1:93221-107788 GCA_013400055.1 Nycticryphes semicollaris
TTCTTAAAGGCCAAGTTTACATTTATTGCTAATTTTTTTAAGATTCTAAAACTGTAAGTTGCAAAGTAGACATAAGGAAGGGTGGATAAAGCATTTTTATGATCTTTTTTACAACTTTTCTTTTGCAGGCATTAATCCTGATCATTAGAAGAAATCAAAATATAGGTTCCAACTTATCAATAATAAACAAAAAACCCAACAAACTTGATAAGGGAAACAAAAGATCAACAGTAAGGCATCCAACACTTTTGCAACTGCACATGTTTGACCGCATAGCTCACTCACGACTGCATTTAAGCTGAATTAGCTAAGAATTCAGTGGATTTTTTTAGAACAGGAATTAATAGTCTAATGTTTGATTGAATAATGAGACTTTAAAAACCTTTTGAGCAACTGAAATATTTTTACTGCCTATCATCACCCCCACAAGTTTTAATATGAACTTATCTTTCCCTGGTTTTTTTTGAATGGAAGGTGAATCTTACTCCACTGAATGCAACTAGGAGTCTAGGAAATGTATGCAATGTATGCAATGAAATAAGATTCAATCTGTATTGCAGCCTTCCCTATACCAATAGAAAGCCTCATCTCATTTAGTTTCTGCTCAGGTTGAATATTTTAAATTTTATTCAAAGCAAAAATGAAAAAGCTAAACTTATATTTACTGTAAAAACATATATAGTCCAAATTCTAAATTAAATTATCTCTGTATAACAGAACTAAAAATCTGAAAAAAAAATGCTTAGGTTAACATGACCCTCCATATCAGATTGTTTTGCTTTTTCAAAAATCTGTGGTTTTCAACTAAATCTTTGCTAAAACCTTAAGTAGAATAATTTAATTCCACCAGTTCCACATAATGTGGTCCAAATCTTTTTATTGCAGCAAATCTAAATTCTAGTGTCAAATATCAACCAAAAATGGCATCTCAAAGGATATTTAAGGAAGTTACACTCATCCATGCAGGTCTTCTTAATTTTAATTTTCTTAGGTTGGGAAATTTTTATTCAGTGTGCTATTTTTTTAAAGCAAAATAAATAAATATATTACAGGTGGAGGAGATGCAAAAGAGCAAAGAGAGAAATGGTCACAGGATGGTAGGGCTTGAAAAGGAGCTCTGGAGATCATCTAGTTCAACCTCCCCTGCCAAAGTAAGTTCACCTACAGCAGGTTGGACAGGAACTCATCCAGGTGGGGTTTGAATATTTCTAGAGAAGGAAACTCCACAGCCTCCCTGGACAGCCTGTTCCAGTGCCCTGGAACCCCCAAAGAATAAAAACCGAAGAAACTACAACATATTTTGTTTTCAAAACAAGGCAGAAACCACAAACAGAAGAGTCTCTTTAACTTACTTTCTATAAAAACAAGTCATTTTATTACTCTGGACATTCTACAAATAATTTCAATAGTAAAATGAAACTCAGTTTTACTACCAATGGGCTGTAGAGTTTCTTAAACAATGGCCAAGTTACAAATGAAATGTATTATTGGTCATGAGGAAATTTCAAGCAGAAAAAGTTGCTATTATTGTGAAACTGGTCATCATTGCACAGCCACAAAAAAACACAAATGGAAATTAAGAGCCACAATGATGAGAACAAAGAGTTCCTGATTTTCATGATGCACACGTAAGGGGAAATACTTTAATAACTACTTTACTCATTTGTTGAAAAGCATTTGCAGGAAAGATTTGGAATTAAGCTGTCTTACATTTAAGCTGTTTTCAAAAGTCACCTTAAAATTTTCAACCTTTCCATAAGACTGGTGGAAACAAATAATAGAAAAGAAATCCTGAACAAACATAACTCTGATTTTGAGAACAAAACAGATGTTGTTTTCAATTAAATAGCATTTTCAACTAAACAATCAGTACCTTGTAAAGGGAGGGAGGTGTGGAATGTGTAACAGAGTAGGCACATACAGCATATGGACAAACTACACCACATCTGCTGAACAGATGCAGCAATGGGATAATTCTGAAATCTAGCAGTAGTCAAACTGAAGATACCTCATCCAATTCAGTCCATGTTCCCTCAGGGATGTGAATGTCATTCATTGGCATGATGTGTAATTAAGGGATGGTATAAAGTTTTAGCTTTTTGTCATTCTTAATGCTCTTTCCCTGCACCTAAAAAACAAACCTCTCCATTTTTCATCTGTGCCAAAGACTAATTTGGCATTGGAATGACACAGAGTCAAACAAAAAGTGAGTTCTGAACAGCGAATACAAGCAGCTGTGTTTGCTTCTCCTGTTGTTAAAGAACCTTGGAGATGTACTTCTAGGTAGAACTCAGTAGGTAGGAACATCTGGTTTCTGCAGCCACGTAGCCAAAATGACTTTGAAATAAGATTATAGCCATAGGCAGTGTATCTGTCCAAATCCACTAAGAGAAACAATCTTCAATAACCACATACACATACACAAAAAACCCAAAAAACAAAACAAAACCCACTCACCCAACCAAAAACAAACAAACAAAAAAAGCCAACCAAGTCAATTAAAACCAGAAGTAAAACAACAGCCAATATTTTGATAAATGGAGAAAAAAAAATAATAATATAGTGTTTCTTGGAATCACTTTCTCCAGGATGTTTTATCATCCTTCATTGCTACCTAAGCTAGAACAATTTATTGTAAAATTGTAAAATCAAGGTTTTGTTGAATGCAAACAGGCTGAATAAGAAGGCTTAAAAAATGGATGCATTTATTTAGTACTAGTATGTCCAGAACTTTATATCCTAGGTTGTTTATACTCCAAACAAGGTTTCAGGTAACCCATCTGTAGTAACGGTAAGAACTGCAGGTTGTCAATCCATCTGGAGAACAGAAGTAAAGGTGTTAAGGAAGGTGGAAACTAGTATTTCCTCAGCATCTAACAATGTACCAGATTCTTCCAGTTGAGTCTGATCTCTCACACCTGCATTAAGAATTATTCCACTGTGATAATACTTCTTTTCATTAATATTGATTAAGCACATAATATTAAAACAAATACAGACAGTTTGCTTAAAGATCCTGTGTAGGGAAAACGACAGCAGTTGTCAAGAATCCATAAGTAAAGCAACCAGCATCACTCACAAAACAATATCATTCACAACTACATTGCCATTACATATGGTTGCCTTATAAAGCATCTTGATAACTTGTTTGACAGCAAGTGCAACTTGCTTTATCACCTTGGTGGACACTTTTCTAAACCATCATTCTAAATAATTAATTGAGAAGTAAGGTGATTTCAACACGTTGTTGACTGTGGGATCCGATATAACAGACATTGTTCGCTTTCACAAGGAGTACGTTTTGTCAGAATATTTAGATTCTTTTGCTAACTGGAATCATGAAGACTAGCTAATTGTGCTACTCTTAAGTTTTGGGGTTCAGAATTCAGCAAAATAAACTTTCTACCAGAACCTCAGTGTAACCTCACACATTTTGTTAAAACAGAGAAAAAAAAAAACATTGGGTTTTCTGATTACCCAGTGTTTGGTATACTACCATGCAGAAGCAGTGATTACTGTCACTGTCTCTTTGCTTGTGAAAGTTATCTAGTGTGCAATATAAAATTTACCTGTGTTTCCTTAAAAAAGAAACTAAGAGGTTTAATCCTCCCAGATTTAATTTAAGAACCAGCTGATATAAATCATACTCCAAATAAAAGTCATCAGTAAGTTCCAGCTTTGACTAACTGATATCTGTAGACCTAATAGCAGGTGAATGTAACCAGTGCCAACCAACGGGCTGCCACATTGGAGAAGACAGGAGTTTGTTCGCATGTCACTGACTGCCTCCGATGATTCACTGCATTCCTCCGTCTGACTGCTTCTGACAGAACCCTGAACTTCTTTTTACATCTCAGATTAAAATGTGTCATAATAGATCATACACAACCCAATTTCAAGTCATTCCAGTTTTTATTTCATTCTTTAGTACCTAGTGTAAGCAAGACATGAGAGATACGTGTTAAACTTATCTTATTGAATTCTTTCCTTTTTTGTGTGTGTCTGTGTGTTTATGTATTGGAGTAGCAGAAGGAGCCAGAAAGATTTATAGACTATATTTTCTGATAAGTCTTACGGAGGAAGAAGTCAGAATTTTCCACAGCCTGGAATCTAAAAAGCACTAAAACGTACAGACAATTCTCTCTTAATAGTAATAAAATTTATTATTTTCATGAGTATCTCTTACTATTACCCTTTTTTAAAAATTTATTCCCCTGACCTCCATTTTGTGATTGGCATCCCACTACACTCAATAGTGTAAATTTAAACATCTTGATTCAGGAAGGTATACAGACTTTCTTATCTACCTGCTACGCTACTTTCATCATTTTCTTTCCATTAAGCAAAGGTAGTTTGAAAACATCAGACCTTAAGTTTGCTTTTAAATACTCTCAAGTAAAAAGAGAGATCAAAGAAAAGTTCTATAACATGAAGATGACAAAGGGCAGCCAGGACAAAAAACCCCACAAGCAAATAGAAAAATAATAATAATAATAATAATAATAATAATAATAATAATAATAATAAAAAGAGTTATCCTAATTCTAGCAGAATCTATAGGATCTTATCCAATTGAAATTTTCCTACCAGCAACACCAGAAGATTAGTAAGATTGAGAAAGTGAGATGATGATCCAATTTCACATGAAAACTGTAAAAACTACAGCAATACTATTGCAGCAACAACTAAACAGCAAGACAGATTAAAATGCAGGTCTGCCTAAAACCATACAACTTAATTTCTTGGTGGATAATTTACATCAGATTTAGACAGGCAATACATGTTTATTAGTTGAAATAAAACCAGGATTAATCAGAAAGCAATACAGGAAATGAAAACGTAAGTGAAACAAAGAATAACTCAAAAAAATTAGTATAACTTGAGAAAAAAAAAATCACATAAATTCAAAACTAAAGTAAGCAAAACTGAGAAAAGCTGATTTCAAAAGTAATGAAGAATTAAGAAATAAAAAACATTTATAACACTTACAGAAACTTGAATGTAGTTTTCTAAGGCACTCTCTTATTTATCTACAATTCATATAGGGAACATCTACACTGCAAATTAGTTACGGTTGGTTTTACTACATTAGGCAATCTATTCCACAACATTTGTTGCAAGAGAAGCATGTGGGTGTTACTACAAGGCTGATCAGGTACATTTTCCCTCACATTTGTTTCAGCAGTGTTTAAAAATAAACACTGAAGACTGAAGAGATATCTTTCCATTGAATTTCCACTGCTTTGGACTGTGCATGGACCATTTTTTTAATATTAAATTAACATTGATTTTCCACAGAAGATATAGGAATCTAGAAATTTGGGATCAAAACAAGTAATCACCAGGATTCCCTTTCCCTTCCCTTCCCTTCCCTTCCCTTCCCTTCCCTTCCCTTCCCTTCCCTTCTCACGAACAGTGTTGCAACTTTTAGCATAGCTCTGTAGTTTATTTTGTCCTTTCTTAGACTCCATGCCCTTAATTGACCCACAGCTTTGTGAAAAGAGGTGTTTAATGAAATACCAAGGAGGTACAAAATGACATTGGTTCACACATTTACACAGTAAGTTAGGTAGCCAGGCAGATGAGTTTTTTTCAATTCCTATTTCTGGAGATATATTTGTTATTTCACACCAAATACTAGAACTAGATACAGAATCTAGAAAAGAGACAGGGAAAACATACACATTGTTGGCATCAAACCAATAAGACAATAGATAGAGTAATATATTTATGTACATTTTGAATCACAGCTGATTGCTGTAATAGCAGCAATGTCTGAACATCAAGATGTAGAATGGTTCTTTCCCACACCACATCTCCCTATAAAATTTCAACCTTTCCTAGGAAAGGCTGCGCTGCTACTGTAACTCATGTTTTAGAAGTTAAATGTTTTGACTTGAGGTGTGTGTGACTGTATATGCAAATAAAACAACCAAGGTTGAAAAGAACAATACAGAGAACAATTGGTAGTACAAAACACTGTACAAAATAAGAACAGTGTAACTTAGTCATTATCAAGAAAATATTCACAAAATTCATGTATAACATGAAATATTTAGTTGTTATGTGATGGAAAACAAAAAGAAATGGTTACCATAATGTAAATTAATTTTTAACTTTCCTCTCAACAGCCGTTTTTATTACAAATTGGAACAAGCTAGTACAAGTTACCCTTGTTGTAGAAGACAAATAAGGTCCTCCTGTGCTATGCTGTAACTGTATGTCATTATTAAGACTCAAAGATTTTAGTGGGGTTTATAAAGTCTTCATTGGAATAAGTTACCTTGGTTCACAAAGAAAAAGGTGTCACTGCTGCCCTGACTCTGTTTATTTTCATACAGCCAATGTTGTGCTTTATTCACATATTGGATTGTATATGTTTTTGTATAGAAACCCTCCTGGTGTACAACTGAAGAGCAGGTGAACAAGGAAAAGATACACAACACGAAACTCCTTTGTGTGTTACCACAGGAAGAATATCAGGGAAGAGGAAACATTAACTCAGCTGTCTTCTATTAGATAAAAAAGAATATTGCGGTCCCTGTACGTGGAGCGTTGCCCAGTTTGGGGAGATGAGAATTTCATACTTCTTTCTCTCACTCATTAGCTACCAACTTCACACTGCACCTTCCTCTCTGTTAATTTAGCACATGAATGCAGAGAGAAAGAAAAAAAAAAAACACAGTATTTTTCTCAGAGAAAAGAAGGAATTTATTGTCTTTGTCCTCGTCAGTGAGCTGTTATATTCTCACCTGTGCCTGAAAAACTACAAGCCCTTCAAAATCACAATGAAAATTTTTATTCTGCAGAAACCAAAGAGCTGTATTGGCAATAGTGACAAGAGGCAGAAACATGCTTACCATCTTCCTCTGATAGAAGGTGGAGACAAAGCCCTGCAAGCTGAAAGGTCTCCAAGATCCATTGATTTAACATGACTACCACTAAGCCTGGGGATTTTAGGGCTCCTGTAGTTTGAAGAAGAGGAGGTTGAGGAGAGACCTCTTTGCCCTATACAACTACCTGAAAGGAGATTGTAGAAAGGTGGATGTTGGCCTCTTCTCCCAAGGGATGTTGGCCTCTTCTCTCAAGGGAATGATGGCAGTACCAGAGGAAATGTCTGAAGTTGCATCAGGGGAGGTTTAGATCGAATATTAGGAAGAATTACTTTACTGAAAGAGTGGTCAGGCACTGGAAAGGCCTACCCAGGGAGGCAGTGGAGTCACCATTCCTGGAGGTATTTAAGAAATGAGTAGATGTGGCACTTCAGGGCATGCTCTAGTGGCTGAGATTGTAGGGAGTGAGTTGTGTTTCTGTGTACGGTTGGACTTGGTGATATCAGAGGTCCTTGCCAACTGTAACAATTCTATGATTCTATGATTTTCCCAATCCCAGCTGGAGCATCTTTTTTAGAACCTGAAAAACATAACAAAATAATATTTTTATTCTAATGTAATTCACACTCACCTCTCATTTGCATTTTTAAATACATTATTTTGTCCTGAAAGTTATTTTTCTTCCCATTGAATTTTCTGTGCTAAATTTATCTGCTGACCATTATTTTATATACATTATTTGCTAGCATATGCATCCCATGAAGTTGCTTAGTTGTTTTTGTAGTTAATTGCAGACCTAGCCATGAATTAAACAATAAGTAGTATGAAATAGTATTCTGCTTCTCAGTCTGGATTAAATACCAGCTGCTTTGATCAAACATGTGAAAAAATCTATTACTTTCTAATGAACATAATGTTCTACAATCAACTTGATTTGTATTATGTAGGGAATTACAATTTTGCTCATTGTTGCTGGGAATGATATATTCCACTACAGCGTCAGCCAGGCCTCAGAGATAAGAGGCTTTAAGAGTTTAATTAGAAAGGTTTTTAGTCTTGAAGATATGCAAAGAAGATTAATAATCGTTGGCTTGAAAGCTACATGTGATCTCTAATGACAATTCCTGCTTTGAGGCAAATGCTTGTTTTTTTATTAAAACCCACAAGCACTAAAAATGCTTTGAAGAGGCCTCTGCAGCCTTTCTTATTCTCCAGTCACTGTGACAATCAAAATATTGACACTAATCTGGATCTCTGCTCTCAGAGGTGCTGACAGAAACAATTGAGATTTGGAGCATTTGTCTGTGGAAATTTCCAACAGACTTTGAGCTTCCTGACAGTTATAGTAATCACCAGTATCCATACAAGATCACTACATATGTGAGCCACCACTAAAAGAAAACCATGCGCATCATATGTTTTTGATGTAATTGATAAAAATTCTGGTGTTTACTATGAGCTTGTTAACAATCAGCAGTTGGAATGATCTGACTCTATCATGGGAACTGTTGTGAAAGAGTAAAACATGCTATTAGTAATTAATAAAATATCTTATTCATGAGCTTTATAACAATGCCACTAGAAGAACGCAGGGATTTTGTGAATCACACCATCAGAGTAGAATTCATAGGACGAACAAACTTTAGTTTATAATACAGAAACACCAAGAATCCTTACAACGTCGTTCAGTACTTGAACAATAATTATACACAAAGTTAAAAGTACTGAAGATGGAATAAAAGCTTTCTGAGACTGGAAAGGTGAGACCATATCTGAGAAACAGAATGAAGAGAGCTCAACGGTGATGCAGTCTCACACACCTGTATATTAATTTTCTAAACATTTTGTAGTTATATATGGGAGAAAAAATTACTAAAACAATTTCATATTCTCATCTTGGATTCTTCTCATATGGAGAGTGTTTGTGGCAAATACACCTTGTTCACACTAGACATTAAATAGAAGTCTTTAACAGATGTCTTCCTGGCACTGTGAATTCTGCAAGAATTATAATAATCCTGGCAGCTAAACAGTCATAATTAGATGTCAAAGAAGAAGTCCCATTTGAATAAACAAAACTTTTTTTTATGCCACTTTGTGCTCCAAATATTTTATCATAGTATGCTAAATGTCTGTTCTGAAAGGAACAAGACGGTAAAGATTTTGGTGATGTGAAGTGGTGCGTCTTACCTATGAAAACTGTTACATTTGTTTCTCGAATGTTTAGACAGCCATGGAAAAAGCAACTGCTCACAAGAAGCGTATGTCTTCTCTACCTTAGGCAGCTGATATTAGCAGCAAACAAAAAAACCACAGAAAAAACCAGTCCTCTTTCCGTACTAAAAAAAAAAAAAAAACAAAAACAAAAAAAACCCAAACAAAACAAACAAAACCAAACAACCCCAAACAAAACAACCAAACAAAACAATACTAGCCAAAGTCATGAAAAGTAATTTGATTTGTATTATGTAGGGAATTACAATTTTGCTCATTGATGTTGGGAATTATTTTGGAATTTTCAAATTCCAATTTGCTTTTGGAAAGGAGAAAAAAAATAAAGAAAACAGAAAAGAATAAGTGTCAGAGGAAATCTTTGGGCTTTAGGGTACTTTTCCTCCCCTCCTACGCTTGCAGTATACAAGTGCAGACAGTAAAGATGTGAAGGTTCTTGGATGACTAGTTCCTAAAACAATAGAAGAGCAGGAGAAAGGGGGCGATCGCCAGACATATTCCTATATTCCTTTTAAAGATCAAAAAGAATGGCAAAACAGATGCTGAATGCATCATTTTCAGCACCAGAGAAATGCTAATTCGTACTATGCACATTTACATCTGCATTGCATATTTGATCTGAACTTCAATTGAAGTAGTGGCTGCAAAGTCATCCCCATTCACTGTTGTTTAATCCTAAACCAATTAGTATTGTGAGTTATTTGGCCCAGACAATAGATAGTAATTTATCAAAACTTGCAACTACCAAACACAGGTGCTTCATACCCAAGACTAGTATCTATTCATTTTCTTTTAAGATGCATGTGTCAATAATATTCATTCACAGGTAAGGCTAAAGTGTTTGAAGGCATGAATTTCCAGAGAAAGGCTGAGGAGAAGCCAGAACATCCCATCAACAAGGCTAGCTTAAAGTTGTAGCAAAGCAGGGTGAGGAAATCCTTTTAGCTGAGTGGTGCTTTACCCTGCCACAGAGGTGACCACCCATGGGATTACACTGAGTCCATATGGAAAAATAATCTGCTTGATGGAAATTGATCACTTACTGCTACTATCTTTGATGAGAGAGCAAGATACATGTAAATGTTCAGCTTTTATTTCTGTTGCCTTTTAATCCAAACATCTGATTTTAGCCTGAAGTGTGGAAGGGACTTCACACAGCAGGGATACAACACTTAGTTAAAACATGCCAAATACTAATAGTACACAAATTTATTGTGAAATGGAGGAGAAATTTCAATTGGCACAAGACTGCCCAGTGCCTTGCAATAGTCTAAGTGCAGGAGTAGTACCTTAAAAGAGCTAAAGCACAGGGTCAGTCCACAAACACTGCTCGAATACAGCTTGATTCATTCTTATTAATGCTCCACTCCTGCTGATTGCAGCCTCACGTGGTATACACTAGCCTGATGTATTTCTTCAGTACTGGCAAAGGTGCTTGAAATAAATTTCTTATGTTTGTATGACTATCACAAGTTCATTTTTCTTCCTCACTTGAGAGTATATAAGACCCCCAGCGCTAATGTTCACTGGCTGGTCCTATAGATCTCAGCCAATATGGGGTCACCTATAGTTTTTCTCTCTTCTTTTCTCTTTTTGAAGTAGAGATTTTTTTATATATGTTAACACCCCAAAATTAAATTTTCACAGTTTGTAGTAGCAAGTTATGTACCTACTGTTACCTGATCATCTTTCACCTGCAGGTATATATATATGTACCACTGCCTTGGTCCCTTACAAATCAGATGAGCATGTTTTTACCATGCCAATTACTGGACTGTTGGCATCAATTAGGAAAATTTGAAGGAAATCCCTAGCACATCACAAATAATGTTAACATTGTGTGTGATTTGATGGAAAGAACATGTTGAAGATGATAGCAATCACATCACTAAACTTCAGAATAGCATTCTATACATAGAGCACAAGCTTGCATGTAGCAGGCAACTACAAGTCAGGCATTTCCTAAATTTGGCATGATTTCAAAACATAATTATCTTTAATGTAGATGTAATTATATCTTGTGTAAAACAGCTTTTAAATTTCTTCTTAGTTAGTAATGACTATGGAACTTAGGCTTTTGGTTGCCTAGGAAAAAGGTAATGAATTCAAGGAGGAGAATTCAAATGCTGGAAAGCATCACCAGGCATGCATGCTTCCTCAGCTTTGGCAGAACCCTTTGTATTTTTGGCCAAGTGATTAAGCTATGAATGGCTATTGTTCACAGCAGCACAGTATTTTTTCAAAATGCATAGAAGTTGTCACATAACCAGGTTCTCTTTTTCTGTAATGGCAGTACCAGTGAATTAGTTTACTCTTTCTCATTAATAATAAAATTTCTCTTGTTAAGAGCAAGCTAGCATGGAATTGAAGATACTATGTATGTGAAAATATGGCATCACCATAAATCTTCAGATCATAAATATCAATGTTTGGTTTGGTGCCTCTTTCCCATCATTCACGGAATTACAAAATAGTTGAGCTTGGAAGGGACCTCTGGAGGTCATCAACAGTATGTCCAAGTGGCCAAGAAGGCCAACAGCAGGGCTCTTTATTAGGGAGTGTAGCGATAGGATGGGAGGTAACAGTTTTAAACTGGAAGAGGGGAGATTTAGATTTGATATTAGGAAGAAATCTTTCATTATGGTGAGACACTGGCCCAGGTTGGCCAGAGAAGCTGTGGATGCACCATTCCTGGAGGTGTTCAAATTCACGTTGGAAGGTGCTTTGAGCAACTTGGTCTAGTGGGTGGTATCCCTGCTCATAGCAGGGAGTTGGAATTGGATGGACTTTAAGGTCCCTGCCAACTCTAGGCATTTTGTGGTTCTACTACGCTATGGTATAACTCATTGCAAGCATGAATATTTGNGGTATAACTCATTGCAAGAATGAATATTTGGTGTGTTTTGTAGCATTCAGGAAAAAAAAAATGAAGAGAGAGAAAGAAAGACAGGGAAATAAAGAGAGGGAATGAGAAAAAAAAAAAAAAAGAAAATTCTGTTGGAAACATTCATTGACATTATTACAGAACCAGAAGAAAAAGGTGATTTCCTATTAGCTGAGATTTTTTTCTAATATGTGAAAGTTGGTGGTAGTGGTTTAACCCCAGTTGGCAACTAGGGTTATGCAGTCGCTCATTCACTTCTCCCCACCTCCAATGGAATGGGGAAGAGAATCAGAAAAAATAAGGAAAACTCATAGGTTGAAATAAAGACAGGTGAACAGGTAGAGCAAAAGCAGTGCACACAAGCAAATCAAAACCAGAAATTCATTCACTAATTCCTGTGGGCAGGCAGGTGTTCAGCCATCCCTAGGAAAGCAGAGCTCCATCACGCATGATGGTTACTTGGGAAGACAAACAGCATCAGTCTGAATAACCTTGCCCTCCCTGGCTCATCCTTCTTCTCCCTGCAGCTTTATATATTGAGCATGACATCCATGATATGGAATATCCCATTGGTCAACTGGGTTCAGCTGTCCCAGATGTATTCCTTCCAACTCCTTGCACCTTGCATGGTCCCAGCTTACTTGTTGGCAGGGTGTTATGAGAAGCAGAAAAGACCTTGACTGTTTTACCAACACTATTTTCATCTCAGATCCAATACTTAGCTCTCCACTAATTGCTATTAAGAAAGTCAACTCTATCCCAGCTGAAACCATGACAGTGGGGAAGATAGGAAAGACCATAAAAGGCAAGTCTGAGTGACTCAAACAACAAATGTATCCCCATAGATTTGTTTCTCACTGTAACAACATGTAACTGCAAGAGAGATATTCCCAGTCTAGGAACAATATATGATGTTCAGTTGTGATACTGTCTGCTTCCCCTTGATTTGCCAGACATGTCACATTTGGTTGATTCCCCACTGAGTTACGATTTAACCTAGCATCCTAAGGCAACCCTGCACTGAGTAAGAAGGTATTCTTGGCAGTGTTCTGTTTCTAGTTAATTTAGCACTGGAAGACAGGAAAAAAAGAAACAGTACTGTATAAAAGGAAAAAGAGAGTCAAAACATTTTCAAGAAACTTTGCTTCAAGTGTGTGATGAAGGCAGATGAGAGAAATCCATCACAGGTGAAATTAATCACTGAAATAAGTTTCATTTTTGTATAAAAGCTATGTATTAAATTACCAGTGGAATAAGTTATCCCTAAAGTTATAGAAAGTTTATGAAGTATGTTAAGCTTCTACATAAGTATGTCAGAAAAAAGGAATGAGGGTGAGTTTCAGATGATGAATTTTATGTGCCTGGTACATGTCTGTACTAATCTTACTACATAGTAGAAAAGTATACAATCTTGCAGTTTAGTTGTACTCTGGCACTCATAAGATACCGGTTTTGGTAGGCATCTTCTTCTGTATCTATGAACACTTCAATCATCATAAATAAGAGATTTTAAGGGTAAGTCTTCTAGCTTTTGTGACTAATTTTCAGGTTTGTGCTTTTTTTTTTTTTTTTTTTTTTTTTTTTTTTAATTTTTTAAAAAACATATTTTTNCTTAATTAAAAGACATATTTTAGAAGAATTCTGAAAAACAACAAATTTCACTGTCAAACTTTCAGTCTATAGCAAGGAACACTAAAAATCTAAATGAACATAATAGCACTCAAAATTTTAAAGTCTTATTAAGCAATAATTAACTGAAACAATGTTTGTACGAAATAAAATCAGTTTGTATATTTGTATTTCTATTAATACTTTTATTAGCATTATATAAACGACCTTCAGTTTAACTGATAATCTGCTGGCTAAAGTTTTGTTTCTGTGTTTGATGTTTTTAGGAAATTCTGAAAACTTTCAAAGTGACATAAACATCTGATATTATGGTTATATATGTTATTACAGTGTATATGCAACATATATATGTAATGCCTATGTAATAAATCTTAACAAATGGATAATTTGCTGGAATGAATCTTAGTATCAGAATAGTTATTTGGATTTGAAAATCACTGTTTTAAATGCCTGTTCCAAAATTCTATGTATGACATTGAAACATCTTTTTTTTTTTCCTTTTTTTTTCCACTAGATTTAAAAATATGTAAGTAAAATTAAAGAAACCAAAACCACAATGTGTAATTAAGTAACAAGTTGTAAAATAACTAGGTATTTTAGATATTTAAAATAGCAGTTAATCATTTGTAGCTAAGGTTTAAGAGAATGATGTGATGAGAGTTAATATGGAGAAAAAACCTAAATGATATTCTCATATTGTTGTAAAAAATTTGGTCAATTTGGGCAGATTAATTTCTTGGGTTTCTTTAGGAAGATTTTTCTGATGTTTATTCTAAGCCTTAAGACAGCAGGTCTGTTAAGGGAGACAGAAGAAATTAGCACTAGGACAAATGAGTTCAGACATGTCTGAAGGCAGAGAGAAAGATTAGGCAGGGCCATGACAAATGCAATTAAACATTCGGGTATAATACATGCCTTATTAAAAAGGCTGCCACAAATTTCAATGGGGATAAAAAGATACTTCCCTTTACCTCTGTTTCATTTGAATT
>VXBJ01004932.1:124369-138003 GCA_013400055.1 Nycticryphes semicollaris
AACTGAAATATTCTTCCTATCCTATCCCACTCTAATTTCTGTCAATTTTGAAACCTCGTAAAAAAAAAAAAAATAGGGGTCTTGTGACAAGTTAAAAAATGTTGCAATTGAGGTTTCGTACCCTGAGAGAAAGCTCCCTGTGTAAATTCTCAGATTTCAACAGTTGAATGAAAATCTCTTTTGATTACTCCCATTTCTGTGAAAAACATGAATTAATTTCCATCTGGTTAAGGAAATAATCCATAACTATAAGAACATAAGAACATAGTTCAAAATGACAAAACACCTTTTCTGTGGCATATACTAAGGTTTTCCTTTACACCAAAAATGTCAGGATAGGATCAAATATTTTTCATAATCTGGCTATATTTACCTCTTATTGTCATCACCTAGAGATTATATTTTATCCAGATGGTTTCATTTGTTTTGTATTTATCTGATTTTGATCAGCCCAGGCTGAAGGAATTTACTGTTTTCCTTCATTCCTTCATTCCACCTTCTTTCCAAGTTGAAGATTTCTTCAAAAAGACTACATTCATGCTGTCTTCCCAGGTCTTGATACATGTCTGGGATGTCTCCAAAATCTTTTTTCTCACCTTCTCTCTTCTCAAAAAACAAATCTGAGAATGAAAACTTGAGTGTGAGGGCTGAAATAAGTCATAATAGATTCCAACAAGTTCTGCAGTCCAGATGCTCAAGGCTTTGGGACTGCAGGCTACTTTGATGAGTTTGGCTATTATTTAGCCCTAAAGTAGTCCTGGGCAAATGGAAAGGAGTCAGAAACTTAAATTTATGCCTGCCCCATTTCTGTCTAAACTAAGTTCAGAATTCTTCAGTATCAAGTTCACACTTGTTCAGGGAAAATGAAAACTTTGAAGTAGCAGACTTAGGCTGGAATAGATCAGTTTTCAACTTTCAGAATCAACTTTCTGTGTTGTTACAACATACATTCTTTTAAGTACTTAATCTTACTTCAAGAAAAACAAACTCACTTTTTCAGAAAAAGAAATTAAAAGCAATCCATAACTTACATGCATTATATGATTGTATTTTTATTCCAACGTGCATGTGTATTGACACACATTTTTTGCTGTTTCAAAGACTAGCTTATCAACACGATCATGCAAGGAATAATACCTTTTTTTTTTTTTTCCTTCTTCTGTTGATTCTGATGGAGGTTAAGTTTAACCATCAAAAGGGTTTTAAATGTTTTGTTGTGTTTGTCATACAAATGGACTATTGTTGCACTATTGTCTGTTCTTAGAGATATTTTACAATTGACACAAGATAAAGATTAGTCTTCTTCATCTCTGGTAGTTTTTGTCGTAAAGATAGGTTATTACATTTATGTGTATGTGTGTGCAATCTATTTCTGTTCTCATTACCTTCTCATTCCTCTGACAAAAACCATGATGGGTACTGAAAATTGCACAAAATTAATGCATTACCCTGACAGAGACTGTAAAATCATTAATTTTAAAATGGTTACAGAATAACAGGGTAGTTTACTATTTTGAGCTGAATTGCTTATAATGTGGAAAAGGTGATATTATCAGACTATTATTTTTATAAATTATCATAGGAATTAATAGATATTGATGCTGTGAGTATACACAACACTAGTCTGCACAGCCTGCTTATTTAAAGGAAACAGCACCTGATTCTGGAAAAAGCAGTACAGAACACTAAAAATGAAATTAACACTGAACAGAATCAGAAAGTGTGAAACTCCACCAAACTAATTAAAAGTACAAACAGAGAGGAAAATAGTAGACACTATCAGTTAGTGTTGCATTACCCAAAAGCTAAGTGTCGAGATGCAAAGTCTGGAGAAACAGGCTTTAACAGTTTCAAAGCAGGCTTCTTTCTTCTCCCACATTTTACCACTGCTGCAGGGAAGCTGGCAGGCAGGAACATACAGTCATGTCTTAGCTGCTGAGTGGTAAGGTGTTAAAGTCAGATATAAAATAAGATGGGAAGAAGTTGTGGCAGTTTATGCTAAGTATCTGGTCCAGTATTCTCATTTGCCAAACTTGTGGAAGAGTGCAATAGACATCTTGAAGAATTCCTGTGGATGGAAAGGGATGGTGAGTTCTTCTGGAAGTGGACCTGCATTGTTGATTTAGAGGCCCAAAAGCTCAATAAAGCGAAGCAGAGGAGTATTTGTGCCTAAACTGAAATTCATAACAACATGATTTTCTGAATGTATGGTATTGAAAAAACAGCACAGAAAAGGGCTGAAACCCTCTTGACTGTGTGGGATTTATTACCTATCTCACATTTTCTCTGTAGTTTGCTGAATCACTGAATCACAGCACTCCTTTGGTTACAGAGGACTGTGCGAGACAGTCTAATCCAATGACCCTGCTCAACCAGGGTGATCTAGAACAGGTTGCACACAACTGCATCTAGTCAGGTTATGAATATCTCCAAGGATGAAGATTCCAGAAACTCTCTGGGTAGCCTGCTCTGGTGTTTGACTGCCCTTCCAATAAAAAAGTTGTTATGAATTCAGATGGAATTTAAAGTTGTTGTTTTTTTTTAATCTGTTCCCACTGCATCGCCTCCTGTCAGTGGACATGTTGAGGAGAGTCTGGGTCCTTTGTTCCTCCCATCAGTGTTACTGCTCACTCAAGTCCTGTCCAGGTTTTAGCTTAACACATAGTTTATGTTAAGACCTGAAGTTTGCTGGGAGAAATGCCTTTAAGTCAGAGAGCAACATGCACACAGGACACAATGCACAAGATGAAATAAGGACTATCATGTGGACTGACAATGAGGTATTTATTCAGATGGATGTGCCACTGATCACCGTCCTCTGATGCCCCTAGTGCCTTCTTGCCATTCATGAAAATTAAAGTGACATTTGCTCTTTTTAAGTCTTCAAGAACCTCTCCCAGTCTCTATGACCACTCAAAGGTAATAAAGGGTAGCCTTGCTAAGACATCAGCACCTCCCTCAGTACCGATGGGTGCAAACATGTCCTTTCTCTTAAGTATTCTCCAACCTGATTCTTTACCACCATGGGCTCCAGATTCTCCCCCTGATGTCTGGGTCTGGATTCCTAAAAGCATATCTTGCTAGGAAAGACTGAGGTGGAGAAGGCATGTATTATCTCAGCTTTTTTCATGGTCTGTGTCACCAGAACAGCTATCCCATTCAGTGGTGGATGCACAATTTCTATGGTCTTCCTTTTCTAAGTACCTGTGGAAGCCTTTCTTGCTGCTCTTTACATCTTTTGCCAGATTCAACTCCAGATCAGCCTTGGCTTTTCTAACCTCATCCCTGCAAGACCAGACAGCAGCTCTATATTCCTCATGCTTCATCTGCACTTGGTTCTGCTGCTTGTATCCTGCCTTAGTGTGTCTGGATTGAACTTGGAGCTCTTTGCTCACCTGTACATGTCTTTTGCTGTTTTTGCTGTATTTCCTGCTTTTGAGGATGGGCTTTAGCTTGGAGGAGGCAATTCTTCCATATCAGCCACTATGCTTGGATCCCTCTTCTCTTGAGGGCAATATCCCATGGGGAATAGAGGAAGCTTGCCCGTGCAACTCTCTCAGAAAAGGACAATGTCCACAAAAGTTGTATGTAGAGCACTCTGATGCAGGTGAGTTACTGTATTGCCAGAAAGGCGTTTAACAGGTTGAGGGAAATCTCCCCTGTTTCTTATATATATCTCATTCTAGTCTCTAAACTGGAGGCTGGATCAACCATTTTAAATATAGTGGTGTAGATTAATGTGGGAATTTTTTATGTGGCTTTTATGTTAATCATAGATATCTAGATTTTGGGCCATTACATAAGTCAACTAGAGAGACAAAATTAACATTACTGTCCAAACTTATTAACCTAGGTCAAAGTCAACTAGTCATTTGCACAATTTGTTCATTCATCAAACATCAAGAACAGGAGAGTAGCATCTTGATAGACCAGCATTAGAAATATATTCCAGCTATAGCAGACAAGAAGAAAGTCAAAGATATTTGTAAACTGTGCAATGGAAAATGGGGGAAAGGATATGGATTGAGGAAGTCAAATCTGGTACCACTGACAGGAGGGAGGAAAACAAAAAACACCATATGAAAACCTGCTCCACTCATCCTGTTAGATGAGTGGAGCAGAACTTTCTGAAGCTGGAGGCTTTGAAACAATGGAAATTAAAGTGGAGTTCCAAAGGGAGTTAGAGAACCGTGGACACACAGAACCAGGCTATCTCATGTGCATTTCTTCTGTCCTCTACACTACACATCTTGGGTAGAGATATAATCCCTTGGTCTTTAGAGGCTTTAGCGGAAGCATAAACTGATAAATACTTAATACAATGAAGAAATAGCTGTAAGTACAGGAATGGAAAAGATAATATTCATTTAGGCTATCATGGATTGCCATAGGCTCCTCGTTTGTTTAGAGTGTTCTTTCCAAAATGAATTGTTCCCCTTAAACACAATTTTGTTATTCTTTGTTAATTCCACAGTGGAAAATTATTTGCAAGCAGTGTTAGTCCTGATTAAATGGATACACTTACAATCTTTTCAGTTGCTTTCTAATTTAACCAGCTGCTTTTCCATGTTCAGATTAAAAATACAAATTTCCTTTTACCTAATACAAGTTCTACATCACTGCTTCTTTTGCAGTAGCTCAGCTCTTCAGAGATTCTTTTCAAGAAGTAAAATTAACAAATCACTTGGAAAACTTGAAAGATGCAAATAGTCACAGGAGAAAAATGGTGCTCACTTTTTTGAATTTAAATGAGGAGTTCTGTGTGGCAAACTGGTAAAACATCTGAGTCGTCACATGGAATGGTTAAGTGTTGCATACGTTACGTGTACATTGTTTAAATGCCAAGGGTCATTGTCATGTCTGCTCCATTATTTTTTTTCCTGTAATAGTGAAATTATAAAAGTGATTCTCAGATAATGTTTTGTAGATTAAGACAAAAATGCAGTTAAAATTTGTCTCTGAAAAAGCTTGGGATGCATAAAATATCAAGAAACACACTGGTATGAAATGAAAGCTAATCTATACAATGGTTCATAAATTCCATAATTAGGATTTATTTTATGTTTTATTTTGAAAGAAAATATTGCCTGCTGTTTAATTACCATGTTGTAGTATTTTCAACAACATTCCAAAAATAAATAAAAAAATATTGTCTGCCCATAGTATTTGCACACTCAAACAGTTCAATTTTCAATACTGTTTTAGCAGCTTTTTTGGTTCAATTACTTTTTCCATTTTCGCACTAACATTTTGCATGGTAGTTGTCAGCCAACAGAGCTTTTTTTTCCTCTTTGGATGAAATTGGTTAAATTAATTTTAAGTTACTAGACTGTAAAAAAAAATATGTATATTTTCTAATTACAAAACTCTGTAGTCTTTGGGTTGAATCCTGCATGCAAAATTTTGTAATGAACCTAAAACTGTGCAACAGTACTACTTTCTGCTTAGGGGCTTTGAAAAATGGTTTCAGATGTAAACTTCATAAAACTTGATCTTAAAGGTATCACTGAAATTTAAAGAAGACATTCTGGTTAAGAAAAAAATAGGAACAAAATTAACATTTTTATAGTCGTTACAACTTGAAAAGGAATTAAGATATGCTACATGTGTATTTCTAATTTACTTTAATTTCCTACTCCAGTAGTTTTGATTTTATGTCTGATTTTCACATCTGCTCCATGAAAATGTTCTGTTCATCTTCTACCTTCTCCAGATGTAGTATCTGTATTTTTCAAACTAAGTTTTAGATGTTTTAGAATAAAGATCTTTTGTTTCCAGAATATTCAGCAAGAACAGTCAAGCTGGACAGCTGTGAGTTCAGACATCAAAATTCCTAAATTGTTTTTGTTATATCTCAAGATTTAGAAAAAAAAAAAATATTGCTACACACTCAAAGCTGATTTAAGCCATCATTGTATAACTATAATAGATGATATATAAGAATAAAGAATATATGTATTGTGTTTTGAGATCACCAAGGAGATGACCTACTACCTCCTACCCATTACTATCATGCCCCATCCCTCACCCCCACAATGTTCTGACATGAATGAGGTGGGGATTTTTATGTTGAGAGTCTGAGAGAAGAAGCCAGATTCCTTCCATCACAATTACTTATGTTGTTTCATTACAAAGTATAAGGTCCAATTCAAACTTCTCATTAGGAGACATTAAAATATAGTACATATTAAGTCATTATTATTCCTGCCATAAACATTTCAGTATTTTTATGCTATTGAGGTCATTTTAAGATATGGGGAGAAAAGAAAGGGAGGTCATTAAAATCATAGTCATTCCGAGCCCCAGAAGTCAAAAATAGGATTAAGATGTTTGGTACAGAGATGTAATGAACTGAAATGGATGAGTAAACACTCCAGTCGCTATATGTGTCTAACTCCATGTCTTGCACTTATTTAGGAAGCTAGTCCAGAGAACATAAAGTTGTTTTTAACCTTAAAATTATAATATAAATGTTTGACGGATTGCAGATTTTTTTTGATTTGCAGGAAGCGTTGATTTGAGGCAGCATTCACATGGAAGGATGACGGTGTGCTGCTGAGCCAACAGACAAAGCTTCACCATCCCTGAGCCTGCAACACCTTCTTCCTCCATCAGCAGCTGAAATGAATCCTGTACATCAGGAACTCCCACACTATCTGCCAGGTATGGACAAAATGCCTCTAAATCAGGTCTCTATTGTAACAGCAGGTAGAAAAGATTTCAGACCCCTGGTAAGCATCACTTCCCATTATTGTTAGAGATAATGTGTGCATGTCCTCTCCCACCTCTCCTCCTTCTCTTCCCTCCTTCAGTCCTGGGAAAACCAAATTTCTGTACATATTTTTAGAAGAGTAGTAAAGTTAAAAAAAAAAAAAAAAGTTAATTTTCCTAATATATTATCTCTCACAATAGTGTCAGGAAGAAAAAATAAATTAATACTCTTTCTCCCCTCCATTGTTGCAGAAGTAGAAAGGTTGATATAAAAAACATGAGGCCTTAGAGATAACAGAGTTAGGATCAGAGTTAGAATCTTGGATAAAAGAAATATGTTTTCTTCTTTTTACCCTTCTGGCCATACCTAAATTGAGGGATCCAGAAACACTTGCACACCCTTGGCTCTAGCCTCATCTATGTATCAAACTATGTATCTATGTACTTTTCCCATGGAAAGGAAAGAAGCAAGGGAGGAGGACCTCAGTGTGTTAAGATATATACTAGTTAATTACAACCTTTTTGCCCTCCAGAAATGATTTATGTAGAAGGGAGATTTGGTGACTGACACACTGTCGTCTTAGTATCTCAACTGATAAAAAAGGATAAGTGCGTGATAATAGAAAACCGTATTTTCTGTGATTCAGCTGCAGTAGGTTAAATTTCTGTGGTCAAACGCTGACTGAAGGGAAGGGAAAGGAAAGGGGAAGAGAACGACTAAACCCTCAAAATCTTTATTTTCCTCTTCTTTTGCATTGTTCTGCTAAATCTCTGAACTTTCACAGGATCACGTATTTCCCAGGGCTGGCACAGGGATTACAAGCTCTATGTCATCTTAAATACCATTTAGAGTGATAGTTTGCTCAAAAGATAACATCCTATTATAAAGTGCCATACCAATAAAATGTGATCCATTATGACAACAACAACAGCAGCAAAAGCTGTTTGTCTGCCTGAAAATAACATTTCCTCCATTTGCTGCCTGCCCCTCCCCCTCCCCACCCCCCAAAAAATAAAATAAAATTTGAAATATTCACTCCTTTGTTCTAGGAGTATCTAGTAAGAAAAAAGAAAAAAATCAAGTGGATTAAATCCTTTTCTGAATCCCTGATCTTACCCTGTTTATTTCAGCCCACGCCATTCCTTTCAATTGCTCACATGTGAAGAAAGATATTTTCTGACACTAGATCCCTAGCATAGTTAGAAATTTTACTACTGAGCTACATCATAATCCAGGTGATTTTCCTGTGCTATCTTGGCTATCAGTTAAATATCAGTAACGTTATGCAGATCATTTGATGAAAGGTGAGATCTTAAAGGGGAAAAGTACGGCAATGAACAAGCATGAATAAATAATATTGTGCATAGGCATCTACTGCTTCAGGTTTTAACATTTTACACAGTGATGTTTCAAAACAGAAGACCCTAAAACCTCTTCAGTCAGGCACTACCAATCAAAGGCAGATGTTAAAAATAGATGTACTTGGAAAAAGGAGTACAGAAAGAAATGAAATGGTGCCATCAGAAGTGCTTACCTTTAACAAGGCCATAAGCAGCTATAGGAATGAACCCAGCAGATGTTTTAAATGTGAAACCCTGCAAATTGTACCTACTACTAAGGCTGTGAAGAAGGGTCTGTCTGGGTGACTTTCTTATAATTTATCTTGAATATTATCACTGTAGAATTTACAAGCTCTCTGAAGTAACTATTTCATCATGGAAAGAATGTGGTAAGGAAAAACAATGTGGTTATATTATCATGTTATTTAATGCACTGTGTAATAAAGAAAAGTCTTTGACGTTTTTCAGAATTTTTGTTATGGGTTTGCTTTTGTTTTGGTTTTTTGTTTGGTTGGTTTTTTATTTGTTTGGTTTTTTGTTTTTGTTTTGTTTTTATTTGTTTCTGGCTGATTTGTGGGGGTTTTATTTTTGGTATTGTTTTGTTTGGTTTTCTCTAAAAAGATGGTCATTAACTTACTGATGCAAATAAGCAGATCAGGACTTCTGATTGAAGTCCAAAGCTTTGGATTTTAACTTAAAAATTGTGTTCAGACACAAGAACAGCAGGAACAAAAGGAAAGTCAACAGAAATAGTAATTAAGAGAGCACTGTCCCGTAACCTCCAGGAGAATTTCAAACAGCAATTTAAGTTTATTCTCCCAGATGGGTAGAAAAGATACGAGAGATATTTCTAAGTCTACAGAGTTACTGGCAAAGCTTGAGGGGTTTATGTTGTTTATTTGCTTGTTTAATTTTATACATTATTTCTCTTAAGGTTATAATATATTCTTTTTTGTTCTAAAAGCATTTTTTTAATTAGTATGTTTGGAGTGCTTGAATTGGTAAGAAGGTACATTTTGTTTCTAGGTTTAGGGAAAGAAAAGAAAAGAAAAATCTATTTCACACAGAGGAATATAGCACAAAATGCCCAGACTCTACTGTGGTCAATTCAAAACTGGAAACAATAGAGCCAGATTAGCAATTACTATTTTTTTTTTTCAATATGACTAGACTACTGTTTGACTGGAATAAGAATGCTGGAGTGTGCTCTGTAAATATATTGGTTTGAGGGTGTGCTAATTTATGCATCTCATCTTTTCTAGCTTTTTCCGTCACTCGGCAAAGTGGATGCTATGCAAATTTACACTCCCCATCATCTCATTGATCAAGAACACAAAAGGAAGCAGGATAGATTTAAGCAGAAAGTAACACCTTTATTAAGATAATAGTGGAAAAGGACTGTTTCTGAAAATTATTTGAGGCTATTCTGCATGTGTCTTATCATATCAAAAATTCCATTGTTGCAATATAAACGTTACTGATGTGTCAAAGGTATTGCTTAATGCATTCAATTACAAATGGTTAAACATCAGTTATCTTTTGTGGACGAAAATTTCTGACTATAGCCTGCTTCCTTTTTTTTTTGGTGGTGTTTTCTTTTTTTTGTTTTTTTTTTTGGTTTTTTTTAATTGGAAGTTTGTTAATGGAACATTCCATTAAGGTAGTGATGGATGTTCCATGTGTAATGTGTTTAGAATAAACTTTTTCTTTTAACAGTTACCTGTAACATGAGTAGTAGAATGCTTTGGTTTTTCTCACTTTCAATGGAATGTAGAAAATTTTAGTTATAGTCAGAGGTTAAAAAGAATTTTTGTCACAATTATAATATTTTACTCTGAAAACTAACCTGGGATTCTTTCTACACATTTTCCACATCCATTTTTTTCCTTTCATTTTTTTTTATACATTTCACTTTCATGACAGTCATATTTATATCAATACAAAAATTACATTGATACTTCCATGGAAGCAATGAGTACCAGATAGCGTGTAAAAGTAGCTTAGTTGGGTTATTGTGGTGTATTCCTAACCATTACATTTTGCCTAGACATTGGACAGCTTGATAAGATCTTTTAGAACTGCAGAGAGCAAGTAATCTCTTTCCAAAAGCACCTCATGCTTTGCTATTATTTAATACTATTACATAACACTTGTAAGTTTCCTTAGTACTAGCATAACTACACTTAAGAAAATTCCACTGATGAAGGCACAGTGTGTGTTCATTTAAAAACAACAAGCAGTCTACAGTAATTAAAGAATACTTAGTCTTTCTGTTATGCAAATATATCCCACATAAGGAAATAAAATTCTCTGTCTCAGCACTTGGCCTTACCACTGTGTTTGTGAGTTGATGTTCTCCCTAGGTGGTTTGTTCGTTTGATTTGTCATGTTTAATGACTGCTCTCACTGAACTTGTATCTAGGGCTTTTATATACACAGATAGTCAGTTTATATTAGCAAATATAAACTGTGAACAGAACTACACAAACCTGGAAACATCCAGGTCTAAAGAGGCATTGCATTTACACTTAAAAAAGAGAATCTGTTTTCATGCTTAAGAATAAGTCTGAACACTTAAATAATCCAAATTTTATTCACACTCTTTAGAAAGATTTAAGTCTATAAATATTATCTTTTCCTATTTCATTGTATTTATATAACATTTTCCTGGCCGAACCATAAAAAGAGATTATCAATTCCAATAGTCTAACATCTCCATAATTTCAAAGAAATGTAATCTTATGAATATCCTGTCTCCTTATTTAAATCAAGTATAATAACCCTATTCTCTGCAGGTGAGTAAAAATGCATTCTGAAAGATTAGTTTTGAAAGGTCAGATATTAGCAAGTGAAGGTCAAATGTGGTAGTCTAGTTACTGACTCCTTCTTACTTTTCAGGCCAAATACATCATTTAAGAATTAGGCAGGGATAGTTATTCACATTTGCAGCTTGATTCATTAAATATGTGAAGGAAAATTCCGATTTTACTTAAAGGAGACATAGCAGATAACAGTAAAAAATGGTAACATCAGAAATAGAATTGATTGGGGAAAGAAAAATGCATTAGTTAGTTTTTTTTATTTCCCTGCTACTCAAAAGATGAGAGAAAATTAAGTAAGACAGGTCATATACTATAAAGATAATATTGTAAGTAAATTTATTTAGATTAAGTTAATAAATCTCTGAAAGGTATTTGTTAGGATTGTTGCAGAAACTTGAGGACAACTGCACAAAATATCTATGCAACAATCAGATGTAAGTTTGAAAAGTAAAAATAAGTCAGTTTGTTCGTTCAATACAGTTTCTTGCAGAATTTCAGGGAGAAATTCCTGTGCAGTAGCTGAACATGCTTTAAACTAGGTCTGAAGGGAGATGGGAATGAAACCAGGATTATTAAAGTGGAGGGTGGGAACATCATGCCAGTGCTTGCGCATAAAAGTACTAGCATGTTCTTGCAGTATGTTGTCTCCGTGAAGGTGGGGAAAGTGATCCAAGAGGTAACAAAAACATGAAAGGTAGTAATAGGCTGGCAATTACAGAAGGTCTGAGCAGAGTCGGGTGAGAAATTGGGCTCTTCCCCCAAAAAAAGTGGCAGAACAGTTAACCCAGCTGAAGTGCACCTACACAAATGCATGCAGCATGGGCAAAATGCGGGAGGAGCTGGAGGCCACTGTACAGCAGGAAAGCTATGATATTGTTGCCTTCACAGAAGCGTGGTGGGACGGCTCACATAGCTGGAGTGCTGCAATTGATGGCTACCAGCTTTTGAGAAGAGATAGGCAAGGAAGGAGAGGCGGTGGGGTACTCCTCTATGTTAGGGACAGATTTGAATGTCAGGAACTTAACAATGTGAATGACGTGTAACAATCAAAGGGAAGGCCAATAAGGTAGACGTCATGGTGGGTGTTTGTTACAGACCACTCAACCAGGCTGTGGGGGTTGATGAGATATTCTATAAAAAGCTGTCAAAGGTCTCACAATCACTCACCCTTGTACTCATGGGAGATTTCAAATTACCAGATGTCTGCTGGAAATACAACACAGTAGAGAGGGAACAGCCCCAGAAGTTCTTGGAGTGTGTGGAAGACAACTTTCTAACATGGCTGGTGAGAGAGCCAACTAGGGAGAATGCCCTACTTGACCTCCTGCTTGTTAATAGCAAAGGTCTTCTAGGGGATGGAAAGGTTGGAGGTCGTCTCAGGCAGAGTGATCATGAAATCATAGAGTTTTCAATTCTTGGAGAAACAATGTGGGGAGCCAGTAGAATTGCCACCTTGGAAGTCTGAAGGGCAGACTTTAGCCTGCTTAGGAACATGGTTGAGATTGTTCCTCAGGAGACAGTACTGAAGGAGATAGGTGTCCAGGAAGGCTGGTCATACTTCAAGGAGCTACTCTTAAAAGCACAGGAGAAGGCTATTCCCAGGTTCATAAAATAAACCCACAGGGAACATGATGAGCCTGGCTAAATAGAGAGCTTTGTCTGGACCTCAGGAATAAAAGGAAAGTTTATGATCTCTGGAAAAAAGGGTTGGTAACTTATGAGGAGTACCAAGCTGTAGCAAAACATTGCAGAAGGAAAATTAGAAGGGCCAAAGCTCAAGCAGAGCTGAACTTGGCAACCAGGGTTAGAGATAACAAGAAGAGGTTCTTTCAGTATATCAATAGAAAAAGGAGGACTAGGGAAAATGTAGGCCCACTAACGAATGAGGTGGGCGCCTTAGTGACGGAAGACACAGAGAAGGTGGGCCCTGACAGGATGCACCTGTGAGTGCTGAGGGTAGATGTTCTTCCTGGGCTGCTCCCCATCATCTTTGAAAGGTCATGGAGAACAGGAGAGGTGCCTGGGGACTGAAGAAAGGCAAATATTCCTCTGGTCTAAAAAGCGGCCAGAAGGAAGACCAGGGGAATTAAAGGCCATTAGTCTTAACTCCATCTCTGGGACCTGTTGTAGATGTCATCTCCAAATATCTTAAAGAACAGGAAATCCTTGGAAGTGGTCAACACAGATTTACCAAGGGTAAATCACACTTGACCAGTATGATAGCCTTCTGTGATGTTATAACTGGATGGCTGGGTGAGGAGAGAGCAGCAGATGTCACCCACCTTGACTTCAGCAAGGCTTTTGACACTGTCTCCCATAACATCCTCATTAGGAAACTGAGGGGACAGTGAGGTGGATTGAGAGCAGATGTGTGACAGGACTCAGAAGGTTGTAATTAATGGGGCAGGGTCAAGTTGGAGGCCTGTAACCAGTGGTGTCCCCCAAGGGTCAATACTCTATCCAGTCTTGTTCAACATACTCATCAATGACCTGGATGAGGGAACCAAGCATATCCTCAGCAAGTTTGCTGTTGATACCGAAGTGGGAGGTCTGGCTGACACTCCAGAAGGCTGTGTCACCAGTCAGCATGACCTGCAGGTGGGAGAGCTGGGCAGAGAGGAACCTAATGAGGTTCAGCAAGAGCAAGTGTAGGGTCCTGCACCTGGGGAGGAAGAATTCTGGGCACTGATATAGGTTAGGGTTGGACCCGCTGGAAAGCACTTCTGAGGGTAAGGATCTAGGGGTCCTGGTAGATAGTAA
>VXBJ01004932.1:148446-162147 GCA_013400055.1 Nycticryphes semicollaris
AGAAAGTAAATAAAAGATATGGATAAATGGGTCTAGCTAACAATGTGATTTTGAAAAGTTATACAGTCCCGATCATAAATCACTCCTATAACCCACAACAGTTCTTCTGAAATCAACAGATTTTAAGTTTACCACTATTCATGATATCAGTGGGATATTAATTAAACAGAAAGGACTTTCCTAATTTAAATGACAAATGGATGCTTAAGTAATTTTAGGATCTCATAATGGCATAATGCAATTTGAATGTTAATGGATTAGTAGACTGTATTGGACAAATGTATTTAGTGATTTATTGCAGTATACTTTGATTAGATTTGTTACATTACAAAGAAAGGATTTTAAAATTAATCAGGTTTGTTTTTTTTTAAATTATATATAACAGAAATATCAGCTCTTAAATCTATATAGCGCAGAACAAATCTTAACCATTGTAATAGGGCAATGAAAACTGGTTTATATGAAAACACAGTTTTAAAATATATTGATGCTAATAAACTCTCCTGTACAAAACTCAAAAAGAAGTTACATTAACTTTTTATTTGTATTAGACATGTCTGTCTCAATGTAACTTTCATGATTATATAAAATTAAAAATAATGTTATTATTTCTACACTTAAAAAATTCGCATGAAGGCACACATGTAAATATCTTAATGTGTCATTTTATTGAATTTCAGATTAGAGGTATGGGATTAATTCTAAGATTCTTATTCTGCAAGCTTTTTTTTTTTTTCCTTTCGGATTGAGCACCTGAAATTGCTAATGAAACACTAACACTAGTGTAGTTTTGGTGATAAATGCTAGTGAAAACAGAAAACCAAGGCATTTTGGGGGGCAAAATGCCCTTAAGTCTTTAAACACCAAGATCTAACATAATATAAACACCCCTATTGCTGTGTCTATCTTAATCTCTGCTAAATGAATTCAGTATCAGTACTCCCACAGCTGTACATACCAATTAATGTGATCATTAATTCAGTAATTCTATATTTTTGTAATTTCTGAGAAAGGTGTATTATGTTGGTAGGATTACTTTAGTAAACATTAAATGCATGAAATATAGTGTCCACAGTATTGCCCAGATTATTATTATTGTATCTGCAAGTTTTTATTTTACCATTATACAATGCAATATTTTGGTTTTAACTTTGCTAACTTTATATAGAAAGCTTTACAGAGGAAATTCAATGTTATCTTGGATTAAGAATGTACTGAGAAACAAGTAAGATTCAAATTTACAATAGCAGGATTTCAATTTTCAATTAGTTCCTTACACTAATTAGATATGTTACTTAATTTATTTTGGTAGGTTGTGTGCTTTCACCTGTGCTGCTCTTTCTTAATTTTTTTAACCTTATCTACAGCACAGCAGAGAAATCATCCCACTCTAAGGCTTCTGTTTAACTTTTTTTTTGTTGTTGTTAGAAGATAGAATGCAAATTAACTGTAACTAATGTCTCTACATTTCTATTATGTCAAATTGAAATTAGTCTTAAAAGATAAGAATAAATTCCCTATGCAGAGAAACTTGTTATCAGTTCCTAATGCTTTTTTATGATTAACCAGATCCTGTCTGTTTCTTGAATTTTTTTCCTATTTTTAACAACTCTGATATTAGTGTACACAGAATGTAAAAGTAACTTCTTGGAGAATTATCTCAAATTCCCCAAGCTAGACCAATGCTTGGGAAACCTTTTAATTGCAAAATCATTTCAGCTGGTTACAAAACTGGAGTGTACTGTTTTTTCCTATGGAATTTTACAACTGAATTATCCTGTTTCCCACCATTCATTTAAATTTCTCTTTGTTTCATGCTACTGGTCAGTTACTATGCAACCTTTTCTGGATATTGAAACTGGAGCCATACACAGGGTAGCATTCAGTACTGGCCTGATCATATACATGAAGTATATAAAACAGCCTTTCTTGGTACAATGTTTACTTATGAGGTTGATCAGTTCTGGATTAATCATCTCCACTGATGTTTGCTGGTAACATCCATTCCTGAGATGTCCCAGCAATTGACCTTGCAGCTTCTCCAGCTCCTTAACGTATTCCTGGTCTTGTAATGTGGACTTGGTGACACTTGACTTATGATCAAACTCTCTCTACTTTCACTTTCTTTGAGGGACAGTATCAGAAACCTTACTAAAATCATAAGAAAGTGTATATAATTTAATTAGGAAATTAATGCAACTTAAAGGCAATTAAAAAATACTTAATCATAGAAATAGAATGGTTTGGGTTGGAAGGGACCTTAAAGAACATCTCATTCCCACCCACAAGCTTTTTTGACTCTCAGGAATTACAACTACTGTTTTTATTTATTTTTCCAAACGTAGTTACTCATCCATGTGAAAATGATTTCTTCTTTTATTTGGAATCCAAGGTATATTAGTACTTAAAAAAAAAAAAAAGGAAAAGGAAATTTTAGTCAATATTGTTTTTCAGGTTTGCTTCAACATTAGTCTGTAGGAATGGTAGTCCACAGGTAGCTGGTACAGTTAAGCAGATGGAGTACACAGAATATTGTAAGACTAACTGGGCAAGCACTGACAGCTCTTGCAACTCACTGAGCCATTTAAGATGAGCAATGAGTCAGAGCTGGAGTCCTACTGAGAAAGATCAATGGTGAATGTATTATCATAGTTATTTCCAACGACAGGAGTAATAATGCAGTATTTATTTCTGGCACAAGGTTGTTTCAAGCATCATTTTTTCCCCCTCTCATGATTTGGGTTGTACCTCATTCTAGTGCAAAATAGGGATATCGCACTGTGTTTAATAGTATGTTTCCACTCAATCTAGCTACTAAATACATTTTTTTCACATTATGTTGGTTAATTAAACTTTCTGTGAAGATTGTGGTAATTGAGTGTAAGTTTCCTGTTAACAACAGTAAGACTGCAAGGCAGTAATGTGGCCTTCTGCAGTTTTAGCACTCCTTTCTGTGAAATAAAGGGAAACAAACAAACAAGTAGCCTGTGGCTTTATATATGCTGAAACAGGAAAAAAAAAAAAAAAAAAAAAAACAAAAAAAAACAAAAAATAAAAAACCCAAAACCCAAAAAACATAACCACCCATAAGATGAAAGAAATCAAAACCACTTATCCTAACCTAGGAAAGACACTAGATGGAGACTACAAGGAGAGTAAAACTAGAAAAAAAATTCAAATGTTTCAGAACAGATGAATTTTTGCTCACTTTAGCCTCTGTGGTTTTTTCATTTGTTGACTTCTACTAAACTCTGTAGATCCTAAACTTCTTTGTCATGTTGCCACTTTTTGTCTTTTCCCTGCTAAGTCATTGTGACTATCCCATCCCAAGATGTAAATTGCCCATTGTTTTCTTATTTTCTGTGCAGTAAAACTGCTTCAAGAAAATTTTCTAAGAACCTGTAAAGAATTAAGTTGAAATCCTAACTAGAATGAAAACTGAAGGGCTTCTAGCTTCTGCTTCCATGATCCTGTATATATTTATGATCATTTAAAATAAAGCATCCCTCATATAAATATCAGGAAGTGCACTTTACCACTTAACACTTCAGGTTTGGAAAAAGTACTCAATACCACGTAATTTTTTAAACCTTAATGGAGTCTTTATATCACTTCTCCAGTAAATTGTGAAACACAACTTTGCTTTGACATGTTTCCTGAGGTTTGTCTTTATGTGTTTACCATGAAATACCAACCCCTTGTCCTTTTTTTAGAACTTACCTGTTGATTCCTTAGGAAGTGTTTTCACTTCCTATAAAATAGGAGATACTTTCAAAGATTAAAATATATATAGTAAATAGCATCTAGAATATTACTAAGGAAGACGCTCTATTTATACTACTACTTCTTCATCCATCTGGTTTAATGACATAATTGGAGGGGAGTTTCAAAGACTATTAAATAAAGTAGGATAAAGAACATTTTTTAAATGCTTATCAGTTCATTTTCTCAAGATGCTTGCCTCCAACCTTTTCTGTTTTTCTCCTGATTTGTTTAGGTGGAATCTTCTTGTTTTAACAAATGTAAACAATAGGTTTGTCAGAACTGTTATATGGATGTCACATTGTGAGACTGCTCTTCCTTATATTTAAATTTGGGCATTCTTAACACTGCTTTTGTCAAAACCATCAGAACATGTTCACCATCACTTTTTTAAAGCCTCAGACAGATTACAAACTCTGCCTCCACCATTGTTGTTGAAAACTTGGGTGAATGAGGGAAGGGATGGAAAAGGGAATTGTTCATTCCAAATTTATTCTATTAATTCTGTCAGATGGGCAGAGATCAACATTCAGAATAGTGGGCTACATTAGTAGTACATTAGTAGTTAAGGGTCCATCATGGAAATCACAAGGATTTAGATGTTTCTTAGATCAGGTTATCAAGGAAATTATAAGTACATGCTTCCAATGAACGTATAATGTGGATTAACAGGTTCTAGTAAATCAGTTCTGTTCTTTGGTCATCAAACAGTGCAGGAAGAAAACTTTCTAGAATTTGCTTAAAAACATGCCAAGTTTTTAATTACAAGAATGTTGAGAAACCAAACCTAAATTTATTGTTTTCTAATGAATTACTTCTTCTGATGTTATAGTTTTTCAAGGAAAATACATGCCTTATCCAGACATAATAATTATAAATGGAAAATCTTCCTTGAATTTTAGTAAACTGAAATGGTGATAGCACCAAACAATCTTACATTTTTCAATGAGTCATATTACAACTTTACGTAACTCAAATTTCGTTGATGTTCCAAGTATGGCATATATCTACTGAAGCACAGACAATAGATAGGCTTTTTTTCATAATGTGCTATACTTTAAGTGTAATAAGAATCTACTCTTTATATATTTGTAAAAAAAAAAAAAAAAATTCCCCAAGAGTGCTCTGAACTGGAGGGCAAGAGTTTTGTATTGTCAATATAAAGGAGGGAAATGAAGCAGCACGTGGCCAGCGGTCAGGTAAGTCCATTAGCCCTTGCTTTACACATAACAGTGAAGAACTTCTGTTTTATTGCAACAAAAACATAGATGCTGAAAAAAGGTCGTGGGTACCAGAAGCTAATACATTCTCCCAGATGTAATCAGCCATAGGAGTTAAAATTCCCAAATGATTCACTTCAGTAACCATCCTCTGTATGCTGGCTTTCCACCTCAAGCTCTCTGGCCAGAGTTTTCAAGCATTTACCTAAACTTGCATGTATCAGAAAGTTCTGAACTCTTCCAGAAAGCGATTACTTTTAGAAAATGTTAATATTATTGTTTTTCACAGACTCAGGGAATTGTCAGAGTTGGAAGGGACGTCTAGAGATCATCCAGTCCAACTTCCCTGCTAAAGCAGGGTTGCCCAGAGCACATCACTCAGGGCTGCATCCAGGCGTGGCTTGAAGGTCCCCAGAGAAAGGGACTCCACATCCTTCCTGGGCAGCCTCTGCCAGGGTTCTGACACGCTCACCTAAAGAAGGTTTTGCACATATTTGAATGAAACTTCTTTACCTTCACCTTATAAGGGTCAAATATTAACATCTATAGGAGTACACAGAAGGTCACATAAATCTTCATACATAAAATGTTTAAAATGGGGAATACTTTGATGTTTGCCTTTTTGCCAAATACTCCGTGTTGTATAAGAAAGAGATATGTTTCTTCCCAAGGCAAATCAAACTACCTCTTCTGCACTGGGTTAAGCCATGAACTTTGGAGCAAAGCAATAATCTTGTAAATGTGTTAAAAAAAGCTCAGCATCTACTCAGATGTTGCTTATATTACACTGTGTCAGGTAATAAGATTGTGTAGGTTCAGCTGAATCTATTAACAGACACTCTAACAAGCAAGTACTTGTTTGTGTGCATTACTAACATTCTGAATAGCAGCCATGATTCCCTTGTATCTACCAGATTTGAATTATCTCTTTAACTCTGGCACTCAAATACTGCATTTAATATTGTTCTTGTTCATGTTGTTCAGACTGGATACCATTTTCCCAGGCACTCTGTTAGATTGCTTTTCTCAGTTAAATGCAAAACAAGTGGTTCAAATAGGGTTCATAAAATGATGTGCCTGCTTAACTCTTTGGATACATTATCAGGTATCAGTATCACAGGGCCAAGATCTAATACCTGTAGTTAAGCATGTCCTTCAATTTTTTCTGCCTCAAGGCTGGGTTTACCATCACACAACCATGAAAAAACTCAGGGGCTCCTCCACTGTTCCCTGTAACTTCTTACAGGCAGACGCCTTTTGTCCTTGTCCTAGTGATACTCTGTTCCCTCCTACGTGAATAACAATACAAAAATCTGCAAAATTTCTAGAATTAAAAGGTTAAACATTTTGAAAATCACACAGCTAAATGCAGTAATGAGTTACCCTGGATTATGTTCTATAATTACAGTGGACTGACCTACTGCTATGCCCCAAGTCTGAGAAACATACATAATATCTAAGAAGTTTGACTAAAAGTAACATGACAACCTGGTATGACTTTTTTCTCAAATATAGAGACAAATAAGTTTCTGAGTGACCACCAGCATTTTTAATATCTGAAGGTTGAAACAAACATGATCATCAATCTTTTTTATGTACTTTTCAACAATTAATTTCCAGTAGTTCAAAGCAATTGGTAATTAATTTGGTGACTTCTGAATATTCCCATTGGATGAATATCAGTATCAGAAAGATAAACCCTGGAACTCAATTATGGCAAGTAATTAAGAAGATGTATGAAGATTGTAGTCCTGATGTGCTTGTCATGCCAAATAAAACATGATTTTCTGATCTGCAGCCATTATTCTGGCACTTTGCAGCTACACTTATGGACTACATATCAAAGATATATAAGTATTTAAATAAATAACTGCAGGACACAGAAGTACAAAAAGGTGCTTGATGCACTGGATTATGTTTATTATAAGTAGTATAAAACATTATATACATATAATGTGTATTTTATTACTCTTTACTATTGTAGTCTTCTGAATTATATCAATTTTTTTAATTTCCCTAGCAGTTTTTGTCTAATCCATGCATTTGTCCAGCCCAATTATTTCTGCTTAAGTATGAGAGATGGCTATATTTCAGAATTTTCTCAATGAAAGGAAGGAGATCACAATAAAATGTTACATAAATACTGCATAAAAATTTAATTAAATGCATATCTTTTATTGCAGATATTGTAGCATACTGAAGACCAGGTCACCTTCTTCAAAATAATAAGCTAGCTTGGCCATGTGGAGATGATATAAATTATTTTAATCTTTTTTGCTTCAAATCATGCAAAAGAAATTAATGAAATTAAAATAAGACCTGAAATTCTAATATAAGTCAGTAAAGATATAACGTAATATTATTTCTTTTTGCTCCTGTTGAAAGTACTGGAGCCCTTGAAATAAATCAACATCAGTGGCGTGTTGTACCAGTGGAGCTTGATTGGTTACTAAAAAGCAAAGAATCACAGCAAAAAATCGCAAAGGCAAGATAGTGCTTTTATTTGGAAAAAAACATTTCAAACATAATAAACTTTGACACTCTCTGCCCCTCACACACACTACCTGAGACCATTTAAAGAATTACACTTACTTTGTACTTAATTCCTTAGAGAGACTTCTCAAAAATTACAGCGTACTTCTGAAGTAATTCTGCAAAGTGACCAAATGCCCCCAATTTTAATGGACTGTATCAGCCTCAGAGGGATTGTTACTGGAACATTAACTTGTCCCTTTTAAAGCTGCAAAACGAAAAGGCACAGTATTTGCTGACTTTCACAAAGAGGACTATCTAAAGGATGCTTCCCCATAACCCAAACCCCAGTATTTCACACAAGAAAACTGCTGAGAAAGCTTCACCCTTTTCTGGATTCTGAACTGAACCCTATAGCTGTTCCTTCACAATGTGTGTTTGCTGAAGGTGCTAAATTTGTATATATGACCATTAATAGTTCTTCACCAGCAGCTCAGAACAATGAAACTTGACAGCTTGGGATTTTTTATTTTCACCCACAATGAAAAATCATAAGGATCTCATTAACTTGTGAAGTACCAAGAGCTTTTTGCCAAATATCAAATAGTCTCAAATTCTATAAAGCAAACAGAAATGTCTGAATAAAGATTCATATAGCGTAACTCAAAAAAGTACCTAGGAACTTAAAAATCACAAAGAAATTTGAATTTGACAAAGAATCCTTTAAAAGCAATAGCATGAGCTCCCTGAAATGCTCCCTGAAAAATTTTCGTTCTGAAAAGAAAACAAAGGAAACTAGTTACAAAAAAATTGTAAAGCAATAATTTTATAGCCTCTCACTCTTTTTCAAATTATTAATTTTTAAATAATTTATTAAATTGACTAATTATTAAACGAACTTCCCACACACTACATCAAACGTCTTATGCACTAATTGTTACACTGTAAAAGAAAACATGACATCATTATACCCACAACCACAATGGGAAATTTGTCAGGAAACTTTCTGCCACACTGAAAAAAATAGATCAGGCAAAACGAAGTTTAAATGGAAAATACTGGAGAGATAGTATTGATGGGACGAATTCTTCTGGCAACTAAAATTACAGAAAGTATGATTTTTGCTATAGTTAATAAGTGAAATTAAAATCAGTAAATTAAATAAATTTCTCTCATTTCCTACAATATACACCGATGAATTATATTGAATCATTACAAAGACTATGAAGTTGGTGAGGGGTCTGGAGCACAAGTCTTATGAGGAGTTGCTGAGGGAGCTGGAGTTATTCACCCTGTATATAAGGAGGCTGCGGGGAGACCTTATCACTCTCTACAACTACCTGAAAAGAGGTTGTAGAGAAGTGAGGGTTGGTTTCTTCTCCCAAATGGCAGACAACAGAACAAGAGGAAGCAGCCTCAAGTTACACCAGGGGTTGTTAGATTGGATATTAGGAAAAATTTCTTCACCAAAAGGATTATCAAGCATTGGAACAAGCTGCACAGGGAAGTGGTGGAGTCACCATCCCTGAATGTATTTAAAAGACGTGTAGACATGGTGCACAGGTATATGGTTTAGTGGCGAACCTGGCCAACCTAAGTTACCGGTTAGACCTGATAATTTTAAAGGTTTTTTCCAATCTAAAGGATTCTATAATTCTGTACTTCTTTTCCCACATGAGTAAACCAAAAGATTTTTAGCCAAGACATCACTCCTCAATAATGCTGTAGAATTGTGTATACATATGTGTAATGTCTCACTATCCAATTGAAATGTCAAGGTAATCTAAGCAAAGGTTAATCTCAAGCATTTCATAACTAGGCATGCTTATGAGATTTTAGAACAATTTAGCTTTATGTACATTGAAAAGAGAAAAAATGATGTTCTAGGAAAGGACTTCATATTCAATGTGCCACAACAAATTAAAGCCAATCAGAACCTGATAACAATCAGTTTTTGTCATTTGGATATTTGTTTTAGCATCACTTAAGATGAGAATGCTAGATAAAGGGGATAGAAAGGAAATGAGAAGGCATATTTGCAAATAGAAGTTGATATTACAACTAGCATACAAAACATGTATGGCCCTTTCTGGATTGAACTGGTGTTTAGTGAAAAAGTGTGATGAACAAAGAGTAGTCAGGAATATGGAGATCACAGAGGCACCCAAGACAAGAATGAGTAAATGCGACAAATATTCAGAAGGAAAGGTCTTCCACACACTCAATATGGACATTTAGATTTTTTTAATGGAAAAAACCAAACTAATTGTTCAAAAATGCAAAGGAGAGTCTTACCTAGATGAAAACACTCTGGAGAAGGGTTTCAGTGAGTCTTGTATTTAGGCAGGTAAATCAGCTCCAAAGTCATCAAGCAGTTCATAAGAGACTTGTAAGGTCGTACGTCTGATGCCAGGACTCTACCAATAAAGATCTGCCAGCATCAAACACTCTACATATAGAGCTCTAAGGATATGCGACAAAAGCTGCACTACAATTTCAGTTCAACAGTAGTATTTGAGTAGGGAGTTTACATGGGCAATATATTTCTCCTTTCCCAATCAAAGAGTTGCTTACCTTTTACATTTTACATCAACACTCATTTTTAGCCTGTGAATTGCCAATCTGATACTTTCAATTGCTCTTTAATAAACTGACTCATAAGTATGGCAACTGAAAGCAATTGCTTAAATCAACCCTGATAACAATGATCTATGCTTGTATCATACATTATGAGAGAAATCTTCCTAAATTACTGCTATTAAGCCAAGCAATTTGGTAAAAAAAAAAATTTCTTGATATCAGAGGCTAATTGCCTCTGATTACAGTATGTGGTCTGTTACCCTTTTGATAACTGTGAACTTTTAATATCATTTTAACTTCCCTGATGATTCTCAAGTTAAATAAAAATCTACATACTAATCATATTAAAAGTATTCAGACAAGTTCTAATTTCCATAAGTCTAAAGGAAAGAAAATCAGCAGCCCAAAGCATGCTTTCCTATTCCTTGTGAGCACAACATATAAGTAAGACAATAAAAAAATTAATTCATCTTAATTTCCAGCAGGGCAAAGCCTCTCTTTTGTATCAAGAATCCCAGAGAGTCAAGATGGGAGGAAGAAATAATAAAGCAACAAGTTTAATTCCTGTTTTGCAGGAATCAAAAGAAAAAGAAAAAAAAAAGTATCAGTTTTAAGCAAATATAACTATTTAAAGTCAGGCATCAGCTGTCTTTCTGAAACTGCACAAAAATGTATATTGGAATCAGGGTGTTTCATCCATCATGTTTTGAGGAACTGCTCGAACTGAATATTGTCTGACGAATATTTTTATTAGTTCTCTTTTATTATACCCATAAGACTTGGACAAAAAATATGTAGCTTGAAGATATAATTAAAAGGAAAATTTTAAGAATAACCCTAATAGCCCTTCTTTAATAAAATAGAGTCAATTATTCCGTTCACCCGTTTAAATTCTCCGGTTTAACGTACAGAAATGCTGTTTGTTTTACCTTCTGTATACAGCTTCTCATCTATAAATTTCAAATAATTCTCACTTAGCAGCAGTCTCTGCCCCTCTGGTTCCATTTTACAGCTAAGTTGATGCTCCAAATTACCTCTCCTCTTCTAGTTCAATCACGGGCAGTTTTCACAAAGCAGCACCCAACAAAGTTATAGAGCAAACGGCCAGAGGGAAAGTTTGGATGAAGTTCTCCTTTTGTAACTATATCCCACAGCAGTAAAAACATTTTACTTGGTACAAAATCATCCTCTGTCCATACCATTTCAGGTCTTTTAAAGCCTACAACTAGAACAGAAGGAATCAGTACTGTCAGACAATGTATGTGCAAAAAATGCAAGGGAAAAAATGAGGTGAAGAACAGATTCCCCTCACAGTCTGGTGATATAACTGAACTTCAAGTAATTTACTTATTTAAAAATAGTTAGTTTCTGGAAAAAAGTTTGAAAGTAAAAAAAATAAAAATAGTTAACTGATAAAATTAAATTCTAACAGTTTTTATATTTTAAGTCAAGATAGAAAAACAAAAGGAAGCATTATACTCACATTAGTTTATTTCTAATACATAAATATGTTAATAAATCTTTCTGAAAAAAAAATTCCAGCCATCTGATGTTGACAATACACTTTTCATACAATTTATCAGCAAAAAGCAAGCAATCTTGATTTTTCCACAGAAAAAAAAAAAAAAAGAAGTGGTTCTTTCATTGAGTATTGTATTGATTACATAAAGAATATTTAAATATCTATACATAAAGAATATTTAAATATCTATTCCCTTTTGTAGATTTCATAGACTCATTTTTATCATACAGAATTCCGTGACTGCCCTCTGACTCTACTTATTCTGCTAATATTGAAAAGATGATTTTCCATTAGTAAACTTAAAGTCAGGAAAAAGAACTGAATATTTTTATGAATATTAATGTGAAATGGTTTTACTCTTTTTTAAAAGAGTCATGCTGTGCCTATGGATTCTACAAATTCAAACGTACTATCTGCTAAAGCAACATTGGTGCCCTGATCAAAGTCATGGCATAAAAATATAATTAGATAATAATTTTGTGTAAACATGATTTGTAAAAATATTTTGATTATTTTTTCCTGTTTCATGAAACCAGAAGGTTTAGTTAGCCTAACCATACGATACTATAAGTTAAATTACATATATTTTTACTATTGATTAAAAGCATAGATGATTATGTTTAACTACAGTACTATAAAGCTTTACACAAAAAAAACCCCATGAATACAAGTAAGCAGAATCTGACCCCAAAATTATTGCATGGATTGAACATTAGACACAGTCCTGTGTGCTAACCTTCTCTGTTTCTATGACTTGTGAAAATGCTTAAATAAACTTGTCTAAAAACTGCAATAGCACTAACAAAATCTATTACTAACTTGTTCATCTAGAGTGGGACACATGTTTTGATAATATATTTCATGTATATATACTCACTCTTCAGTATCACAAAATTAAAATTGTTCCCTGCTATTGAAAACTATTGGTCTTCCCAATTCTGGAAATTAATTGCATTAGCTTATAGGTAAAATACATTTTTAAGTCAACCTATTTTTACCTTTTCAGTCACATTTGTTGTTGGTGTCCAAAAACTTAAAAAGATAAAAGGAACTATAGCCCTTTTCCCTCATGCCTATATCAGACACATTTTCTATCTTGCAGGTCATTCTCTTTCACTACAGCATTGCAGAGAAACAGATATTAAAACCAGCTGTATATTAGGAAAAACTTCATCTTTATGAGGGATGTCAGCTTTTGAATGTTTTGTACAGAGAATCTCTGGAATCCTTGTCCTTGAAGATACTCGGAACTCAACAGAACAAGTCCCCAAGCAATCTGCTCTAACTGGACCTGCTTTGAGAGAGAATTGAGCTACAGGACCCATCCATTCCAATCCAAATTATTCTATTATTCCTTGCTTACTCTTTGTTTTTTTTATTGATTTATGGGCATTTTTGCTGTCTTTGATATCTTTGATATACAATGTCACATGTTCCCTGAAACTTGTATAACCCATTTGAACTCATTATTTTCTCATAGCAGTTCTTAGTTATGTCAATGGCATCATAAAAGAAAATTATGTGCAATAATTAATAAATGTTAAAGTTTCAGTAACAGATCAAAGATTTGGAAAGGCACTACCTCAAGATCTCTTTGTAAGGGAAATAGAAATACACGTTTAACTTCTCTACCTTCTGTTAAAGAAACTAATTTGGCATTTTTGGTTAAAAGCTCTTCTAGACTTGGAAATAACAATGAAACTTCAGATACTATTTTAGAAAAGAACAATGATGTTAAAATCAGAACAGCAACTTATAAATAGTCCTGAGAAATCCGTTTGCAACAGGTATTCACGGAATCTATAGTAAGAGAAAGACCAGACACAGGGAACTCAATTAATACATTACAGACAAAATATAATGAGTTTGATATCAATTTCATCTATTCCAAAGGATATAATAAGAACATGTAATTTGAAAAAGATCAAGAGGATCAACAACAATTTCCATTTCAATCTGATACTTTCAGAAGAAAACTGAGGGTGTTTAAAGTATACACAATACATTCTGTTCATTTGTAATATAGTACTTTTTCAAGAACTTGTATATTATCAGATTCATTTATCAACATTGTTTCTGCGAGCATAGAAATGCAGAGCACAGTAAAGTACCCAAATAACAAACATCAGATTATAGTTATATATT
>VXBJ01004932.1:204602-224645 GCA_013400055.1 Nycticryphes semicollaris
CGAGAGTTTTAGCTTATTTTGCTTGTACAACATATGCTTACCGCTGACATGGTTTCAGGTTTTATTCCCAAATTCAACAATAAGAATTCACAATAGTTATGGATTTCACACTGTTTTGTTTCTTAAGAGATGTAAAACATAATGCAAAGCAACCAGTTCTACTGGCAGTCTCTAGGTAAGGATAGAAGCGTCAAAACATTTTCACAATGAGCAACAGCAAATGGCTGAGTAAGGCGAGGAGACAGAAATGTCCTGAACACTTCCAACAATCGTCTTCATGAATAGTTGCACAAAAGGTTTATATGCAGCTTAAACAATTATAAAAGCAGTGACTGTTTGGTTTAGCAAGGTTGCTGATGAAAACCTTTACTCCGGGATTAATAAATGTAATCCATGTAAACAAGAAAACTAACATTATTCTTCCACTTTGATTTTCAGTTTCAGAATACCTCTAGAGTTTAAGTTATCACTAATTCATAACAGTTCAAAGTCATGGTGGGAGGATTGGAGGGGGGGCGGGAGGAAGAAGAAATTATTATTTCAATTTCTTCAAGAAACTGACCAAGCATGGTTTGGTCTCACAACTCTTGCCTCAGTTAGTTAATGTGCAAATGAGGATTCAGTCAATTTGATCTTCTGACTAGCATCCAGGCAGAAATAAATGAAGTACTGAGTTTTGAAGAGAGAAATTGAAAAATACTGTATGAGTTAGATTTTACAAGGTCTAGATACATTATTCAGGATATTGAAAATGAAGGTTACTGTATTTTTCTCTATATGGATTCTGATTAAGAACTGTATTGGTTAAATGTTGGTTTACGATTGACCAACATCCCCTATATGATTCTTGTATATATACATATATAAAGACCTGACACCAAAGGGAAATGTGAACTAAAAGGTCTGAGATACCTGATTTTTCTACAAGTTATTGCCAAAATAAAGCTAGAGGGACTTCAAGGGACCAAACGATCGGGGCAAAAGGAAAAAAATTATTTTGATAAACACAAGCATGATTTCATATCTTTTTTTCAAATATTATTTTACTAGTGTTGTAAAGTGCACATCACTTACAAGTTTAAAACATATTCTTTGAGACTGGAAAATAATGTTATTTCTAATGAGAAATAAGCCATAGCAAGGAGATAAAAAACCCCAATAATTAACCAGGAAGCCTTTCTGTAATGGAAAACACATTGATTGACTCATTTGACCTTATTCAAAGGCCTTACATTGCAGGGGAACCCTGGAATTACACCAACCAACTATCCGATTAGGAATGGAGCAGGAGTTTAAAAGCTTTGACTGTCAATGCACCGCCAGGCAAAAGTCAGAGGGGGTTGGAAACTGGCAGGTTTCTCCATATAGGAAGCCAGCAATTATGTGGAGTGCCAGATATACATACATATAAACTATTTTTTTATTATGTTCTCTGCCAAGCGATTTTGTTCAGAAAAAATGAATCCTTCGATTTTTGCAAGCTGTCACACAGACTTTGACATTGTCATGGTGTTTCAGAAAATAGTGTAAGTATTGACATAAATTGGATCCTGCAGGGAGAATGGAGGAATTCAGAGGTTACTGGAGAGCTCAAGAGAGCTTTTATGGGATGATTTCAACGAGAAATGTGTTTACTAGACTAATAAATGGGTTAATACAGTTTGCTTTAAACAAGCACAAAGCTTTTGTGCTCTCTCTCACCATTTTTACAAAATTAATCTTTTGTCAGACTATGATACAAGAGGCTGGTGTCTCTTGTATACACCAAACTTTTTTTCGCATGGACTTCTTCATACCAGATTAACCATGTAAATTCCATTATAAATATAATGCTTTCTCATTCCATATTCATTTAACATAATTATGTTGACTTATAATGAATTCCCAAGACCATCTTTTGTTTCTATCATTTGATTCCTCAGGTACAGATAAGACCTATATGTTAATCAGAAGTAAATATGATAGGCTTATTTACAGGATTGTTTTACTTAAGATATCATTAAAGCTTCTAATAGAAACAAAAAAAAGAAAAAGCAGAAATATTATATTAATTTCCCTTACTCAATTTCCTTATCCTTCAGAAACATTTTTTGTTTAAAAGCAGCTTTCTCAGGTTCTGGGGATACTTTTTCACAGAAAGTTTTCCATGAGTTTAAAAATAAGAATGTTTTCCTGAATATTTCTCAGAGCCAGCTTTTTCAAGACAGATCTTCACTCACTCCCCCTGCTACCAAATCACAATCCCACAAGTCATTTAATACATACGCTATTTCTCAATTTTCTACTGACAGCCCTAGCATGATGCAAAATCTCCGGTCTCTAGGTAATGCTGGCAAAAGACAAATTTTACCACCAATTGTTGAGGAGCTTCTTAGATTTAAGAGGTATTCCAAATAAAGAATGTGATTGGCAATATTATGCATACTTAATCTTGGATAAAGCATAGAAAATTTCCATTTATTATGGTGAGAATCCTGTCTTGGAATCAGAGCAGATGAACATGTTTTCTGTAGACAGTATTAGGTACCCTTTTCTTATTAATGTTAAATTATAACAAAAGAGCCAAAGAATGTGTGAAATATGTACTTCATGTATAGTTACTACAAGTGAAAATTAGTAACATTGGTGTTAAGGTATGCAATTATTTTTGCATACCTACTACTAGACGTGGGAAACTGTTAAATCTAGCATATAAGACAGAGAAGCCTTTTATGTTTCTTGAAAAGGCACAGCTGGGGATGTGAGGAATGGCTAGGTTTTGCAGATGGTTAAGGGTCAATTATTTGAGACACAGCTAAAATTCCCAGATAACTGGAGGTAAATACTGGGGTCTTTTGAAAAGGTAAATCTCACAAGGCCCAGAGCATCTCTATTTAGGTACTAATAATACCTTAAACGGTGACATGTCTTGTCATGTCATGTCATGTCATGTCATGTCATGTCATGTCATGTAGTAATAACATAAAAGACTGGTAATGGTCAGAAATACCAAATCTGGGTATAGATCTAGTAAAGGTCTACAGTGACAGATTGGGGGGCAATGGCTTCAAGCTGGAAAAGAGCAGATTTAGATTTGATATTAGGAATAGGTTCTCTACTATGAGGGTGGTGGAACACTGGAAGAGATTGACCGGGGAGGTGGTTGAGGCCCCTTCCCTGGAGATATTGGAGGTGAGGCTCGATGAGGCCCTGGGCAGACTGGTCTAGCTGGAGGTGTCCCTGCTGACTGTGGGGAGGCCAGACTAGATGACCTTTGGACAACCTTTCTGTCCTGGACTATTCTATGATTCTATGAAAGCAAGGAATAAAGAGGAAATAGAGATGCATTTTTTATTTGGGAGAAGACAAGATTTGACCCCCTTGAGGCAGGGGTCAAATTGGTTAGTTGAGCAACAAGAATTGGAAAATAGAAAAAGAAGAGCAAAAATGGGTAGTTGAGTGTGATTAAGCAGCATGGCTGCCTTTATGCAGGTGGAAGTACAGACACTGCTGTGTGTTGGTATCTCCTCCTCTGACCAGGGCTCTGTGGGGCTGAAAGGAGACCCACTATTTTAGACACCAGCAAAACGGGTTCCAGTGGGCCATGAGAAAACTACCAGGCTGCCAAGTTCACCAAGTTTTGGCTTTCTTCAGCACACAAGTAGAATAACTCATACCCTGTCAGGCTATTACTCCAGCATCAGCAGAAGACTGGTTTTCAACACAGAGATAAAATCAGCATATAGGTTTCTGTAGTATATCTATATGTAGGGAGAAGAAACTTTAATTTTGTCTATTAAATTACAGTGTGTAAAGCAGTATTGGCATTAATTTTTCAGGAAGAAGATGAAAACTGTAAACTACAGAGCCCTTTTCCTAACTACAAAATTATCATTAATGATGTAAAAATATCTCCACATTACTCCAGACCTATTGAGTAATGTATAACCTATTGGTTAATGCATCAGAGAAATAATTGCATTGCAAAGAATGAAATGAATTAGTAAAAAACCAAAGTTTTGTTTTCCTGACAAACACTGCAATAGTAACTTTAAAAACATTTCTAAAGACTTAAAATAAATTAAAAAAAAAAAATACACTCAATATAATCTATTCTTGAGATAGACCACATATCTGATAATCTCAGAATGGCAAATTTTTACTCAAGTAACTTTCCTGAAATTCACCATGACCCTTTCTTACCTCTTTCTCATAAGATAAAAAGAAAGATTATAATAATGCAAAAACATCAGATTACCTAACACTCTTATCAACTATATGTAAACAGAATAACTTATCAAATACATATGTGATAACTACTGCAGCTATAGTAAACACAGGTAATGAAAAGAAGGTGCAGTGCATAAGGCAAACAAGAGATGAATGTGCCACGAATTCATTATACTTACATTGCAAGTATAAGAGACAAGAAATTTTAACAATGAAGCTAGAGTAATTAAAGTCTCAAAACTTTCTGTCAGTTAACAGCCAATTAGTGGTATATCATAGATTTTAATAATTATGGAAGCTTGTAAATAATAAAATAAAATAAAATAAACAAACGAAATAAACTCACCACACAATACCTGAGAATTCAAACAAAAAAGCCAAAACCAAACAAATTTTCTGAAACATAAATGAAAATTGTCAACTATGTAAGGCAGAAGTTTTACAGTCTTCAGAATCAAAAGCTACAATGTGGAGCATGAAAACACTTTTAAGTCACTAGCCTATACTAGTCCTTCACGTCACAAATAAAACTCACACAGAGTTACTACTCCAGTATAAATGATTTAAATGACACAGCATTACAAAAACCTAAATCATGTTAATTGGTTATAGAACCAAAATTTCAGTTTTCCTCTTCTTATAACATGCTTGTTAATTTGCAAGTCTTTACATCTATATTGCACAGACATAAGTTAATTTCATAAAGCATAGGAATACCAGCTTCTGAATTATTTAGGAGTCCTTAGAGTTGTGCATCCCCTCCTACCTCTGTGGAGCAAGACATGAAGACAACATAAAGGTGATTGCCACTTCAACTACTTACCTATAAGCCAAACTGTGCTCCTTCCACTTTTCCCTTGCTGTTTCAGAGTACAACCCAATTCAGTACTTTAAACAAACCCCTTTTCTTGTGTTTACTTGTCTTTTATACCCCTATGAAACATATATTTCTTCCTGAAAGATTTTCCTTATCTACATTTTGTTATTTCTCATTAAGCAAGAAGGCAGATTAAGAGACATCCACATTTTTCCTATAATTCTCTGTAATTTAAACTATAAATTTTATGGCAGCAACCCCCAAGAGATCATTCAGTATCATGGACAGAAAACACGGCAGAGAGATATGCAGCACCAAAAGGAGGCAGAAGATGCTCTCTGACTATTAGCAATATCCTTGTGCAGACAATGCGGGTGTGGTTGATGCCAGGTTGATATAGATGGTCCCTGCCTTCAGGTGTGTGCCTTCTGTCTAGCAAGGAAGACTGGGATTACAGCTGGCTGTTGGTGCAGAACTAAACCTAAGATTTTGTCAACTTCTTATGAACCTGAGGCTCCTAAAAGCCTTTCACATACACACAGGAGTATGAAGAGGATGATCGAGTCCACTCAGATTTGAGACACTCTCTTGTATAGTTCTCTCTCCACACTGGAAATAGAAATGTGAGCAATGCATTATTTTAGGCATCTCTGATAAATGCATAGGATCATGGCAGATTAATCTGGGCCCAAATAATTACTGTACATCAAGTTTTAATGAATTTCCATCCTTAGAAGAAAGAAAAAGTATCCCCCGCCTAGTTATATATCCACCAAGAATGACATCAGTGCATACAGCTTTGCCTTGGAGTAAGAGGTTGGACATGATGACCTTCTGAGGTCTAGGCCAGCCTTATTTCTTATGATTCTGAAAAATAATAATAAAATAAATTTTGCTTTCTTTGTCTTTGCACATTTGTATTTTCCAGGATATTGATTTTGCATCAAAATTAACTTCTTTTATAAGTTAAGACTATTAATATTTTTTCAAGACATAGATTTTTGAGAATTGCATTGATTTCATTAGAACCTTTTTTTTCAAGACCATTTTTTTAGATGTTTTTGCAAAAACTGATTTCTTGTAGAGGTTCCTCATCTCAACAAAGCAAGGTTAGAAAGAGGTGCTTAAGCTAGAAAATTTCCAACATCAATTTAATTCCTCACAGGCATTACAAATGCATAATTAAATGAGTATTGATCCCTCATTGAAGACTTTACACCTTTTTTTTTATATAATTTTTAGCATGGTTGAATTGCATTACTTAGAGATTTTTAGATCAAGAATTGCTGAATTTTAAATGGAATCAATTGAAGAAAAAAATATTTCACTAAAAAATATTCAAAAATGATCATACTACAGGACTTTTCTTTCATAAGACTGGGATTTCTTAAAGGTCCCAGAAGAGCACAAAGAATAAAACAAGGTACATTGTGCTGCTTTCTATACACAGTTTCTTTATTTAAGAAGAAAAGCACAGTACTATGTAAACTAAACTAAAATACTATGTCAATGGCCTGTGAAAAATGTTCAATCTTTTCATTTTGTACAAAATCCATATTTTTCTATTTTTCATCTTTTTTTTTCAAGTTGTAGAGAGGTGCAGGTAGGCTTACAGGGCTTTGATGTTTCTTTGGTCAGATGGAAATTCCACTGTGTCTCAGTAACAGAATATGAGCATATATGCAAAACCAAACAAGTACAAAATAAACATTAAATGTGTCTACTTATCTATTTGTTTTGGCCATAGCAAGCATTGACTGAAACACTGGTGTCTCAACAAATATCTGGTTATACAGGTACTTCTCAACCATTGCTGATCCCTCATATATTCTCCTTTATTAATTTTTCTTGAAGCCATGCCTACTTAACCCTGAATATTCCCACTTTCTGCATTCCAAAATCTCTTGTTTATTCTACTTTGTGTACTTTTTTTCAGATCAAGAACATCTTGGTATTGTTGCCAAAACCTGTACACGATGGTGTGTACATTCGGTACAGGTACACAAAGCCACTACCAATATATCCACTGTGAATATTTATTTTCACCTCAAAACTTGGTAAAAATAATTATTTCAACATTTCTGCCCATCCCTGAATGTCTCAATCGTTTTTGTTGGTGCCGGAAACAAGAAACTTTCAGAGCATCAGGTGCTACTGGAAGGGTTTCTTAAAGCTACTTAGGATATATACAGTTTTGAAATTATTTGTTAACACCATAATATTACCTTTGCTCAGTGACAGTTTTAATTTATGTGAAAATATGTTTGCAAAACACTCAGGACAGGTGGTGTCATTAAGTGTTGGGAAATATAAAAGAAACACAAATGCAACAAAAACGTGTTATCTAAATATTACCTTACACATTACATTATATTAGCTTTATAAATAACCTTGAGTAATTAGTTCAGCGATCACATCAAGCAATATCTCAGTTTTGTTGTGGAATTCTTTTTATCCCGTTGCCCCCAACAGTATGTTACAGAGGCAACGTTTACACAGTTTAATGCTGAGAAGATTTTAGTAGTTTATTGCCTGTATCAATTCCTGGTTTAGTGGTATCTTCAGCAGGAGTTAAAAAAAAAAAAGAAAAAGTCTGATTTTTGTTTCAGCAATGTTCTCATACAAGGTCTGAGTGCAATACAGGCTTACACCACACTCTGGGGACCTCCCGGCAAATGTCAAGCTGATAGATGTACACAGCAGAAGAAGGCTGTGCAGCGGTGTCGACTTTGAACCAGTCATGCTCCAGCCATCAGGATTGTGTCTGAGCTTGTCCACCCTGCAGAGGTGGCTGCTGCCACCTCCAGAGCCAGAAACCCTCACAAGAGAAAGAACCTCTGCTACGGTGGCCTCAGTGCCTCCATACATCACCATGACAGCGCAAGCAGACACCTTTCCATTTAAATACTCCTTTGCAAACCAGAGCTTTTCTTTTCACTGTGAAATAATATAAATATGCATGTCCATTGCAGCAGCCAGCAATGTGTGCCTGTCCTCCCTCTTTGTGCTTCTGCATAGATCTTCTGCGTCTGTGGATGCGACTTCTCTCATTCAAAGGGGCCAGGCCAGGCCCACTGGGGAAAAAAGTCCACGGAATACAGATACCTGTCAAACCCAATTAGGAAGATGTAACTCTTCTAAAGCTAATATTAACATGAGGACAAAACAAACCCTTGCAGGTGCACATAAGAACAAAAGGAATAGAACTTCCAAACCTGTTCTATTATGTGAGACTGAAGTGAAAATGCTTCAGGGCTTTTTAAAGCGATAACAGACTCCCAGGAGAAATTATCTTGACATATAATTTTTGCAAAATTTTAAACACAGCGAACATACAAGCCACTAACCTGAAGAGTGAAGATTTAAAAAGGGCTATGTAGAGAGTTTTAGTACTTAGCACCTAAACTGGAAAACAAACAAACAAACAAAACAAATACAAGCAAGCAATCAATAAACCCTCAAAAACCAACCAACCAAAAAAAAAACCTAAAAAAAAAACCAAACCAAGTTTTATATAGTTTGACTTTTAAAAAGATTAAAATTGGAATTGAAATTTATTGCTGTCTTTAACTAAAAAGTTCCTTCTAGGACATTGAAAAGAATGTGAAGAAGTGAATTAGCACCTTCATTTTACCTAGTAGCCTAGACGACTAGAATCCTTACCTAGGAGACTGGGAAGATGTGAGTTGTCTTTCTTTCTATGCATTTGCTAATATCCACATCATTTATTATCCTGATAAATCTTCTAAGCAGTCAGCAAGAAAGTGATTTGAACTTTGTTCTCTTTATTTCCCCTTTTTTTTTCCTTTGGCACCAGTCTCTATCCTTCTGAAATCCAGTGCAGAAGCAAAGACTGGTATTTCTGAAAGTGGGCCTGTGCAGTTCTCTTCAGAGGGGTGCTGCAAGTTACCACCTTTCCTGAAAAGAGAGGTCAGTTGAACAGTGGGGAAGTCAACAGGGCTAGGTGTTCACATAGTACTAAATTCTTATGTGGGAAAAGTAAGAATAAAGAATGGCAAAAGAAAGAGATGGTCAATACTGGTAAATGGTTTTTGCTGAGACACAGCATAGGAGATTAGAGACCTACATCTACTGGACCATCCTGTCTTACTTTGAGAGCAAAGTACTCTAGTTCTAATATTTAAAGTGAGCACATGAAGCATTTTAATGTCTCAGTTCTGGTATCTTCAGTACTTATTAAAGAGATTATTCGATAATTATTTTACCAGACTACTGAAGAGTCGGCAAGGGGAGGGAAAGACTTATTTATGAAGCCTTTGTTTCATTATAATTGCCTACTGACTCCTTATGCTATTATACTTCTACTCCCCACATTGCTATTAACCTCTTAAAACACTTTTTTAAAGAGTAAACATTTAGTACTGACATTAGTAATTTGAGAGGTACTTTTTTTAAAAATCAGGAGGTTGCTTTCAAATTCAAATATTGCATATTATCTTCCCTAAATATTCAAATTAGTTTCCAAAATCCTGTAGGAAATTTAGGACACAGCACATTGATATTCCTGGAAAAATACTCTAAGTCACATTTACGCTCTTGAAAATTCTGTTCTGTCTTTTTCAATATGCGTCTGAAAAAAACCAATCCCCACATGCTAATTCCAAGCTCCACATCTAGCTTTAACATTCAAAATTTACCATTTTTCTTGTACATGCTATTTACATAAATTAACCAGCCGAAAGGAGAAGTAACATCATATGACTTATACAACCAGTCAACACACTCTAAATTATGAATATTTATAGGAAATTCTTTGTACACTAGACATGAAAAAGAAAATTACACATAAAAATTAATGAATATTTTTGAATAACTGTTAGTGGTGAATTTTACAATCCATTTGCAAACAACATGCAAAAGAAGAAGCAATGAATGTTAATGAATATTAATTTGTACTTCTTCTTTGGTCGACATACACACACTCACTATGCTATTCAGTTCAGTAAAATGGTGTAGTTGTACCAGATGGCAAAATTTGGTTCACAATATGGGTAGCAATTCATATTCATATTCACACAGAGCCACATTACACTGTGCTCTCAAGTAGTGGGTTGACAGAACATGTATATATGTTCCAACTACGGTAAGAGAGGTCAAAATATAGTGTTAATTCGTTGTTTGAAGCTGCAAGACTTTTGGCTAGGCTATGCTAGTTTTTTAAAAGGTGATGCAAATTGTTGGGCATGTAAGCAAGAAACAGAAATTTCAAAGCAAACTTTGAAATACCTTTTAGACTGACAAAAAAGCTGTTTGTCAAATTATCACAAAACTTGCTTAAACTCAAGGGAAATTTTTTATTTAAAATCTGTGCTTTCAAAAGCCCGTACACCCTGTTTCATGCAATCAAAGTGATATAAGCAAAACATCTCAGGTGAGTATAGGAACCAAATGAGAATCTGCAGGCTAAAATTCAAAACTTTAGGTAATGGGAATCTCATACCTCCACATAAGAATATAACATTAGTATTTCTCCACCATTTTCTATCCACAGATTGCATTTGTCCTGATTTCTTTATAAATTGAAGGAAAGATTAATAGAAACTATCAGTGAAGCATGTCTTTTCACTTTCGCCGAGCTTCATTCCTGTATTCAACCTGAAAACTACATCTAGCCAACAGTGGCTGTGGTTAGCCTGTGCTTAGCCTGTAGTGTTTTTCGCTTGAGGATATCCAGAAATGATCACTCATTTTCCAAAAAGGGGTAGTAGCTTGCATAACCAAATATTCTGGATGTTAACTAAGAAAGGAAAGCCATAAGATCTCTTATTGTTGCAAAGGGAGGCAACTATAGAAGTTATAATGCATTTCCACTTTGCCAATATGCTAGCTTAATAAGAACTGAAAAATTCGCTGAAGTGAAATACCCATCAGTTGATGCAGACTTTGGAGACAGAAAAAAAAAAAAGAAGTTTTGTGAGTTTTGTGTATCTCTGGAAAAATTTACATATACAATAGTAAATCCTAATTAACAAATGCAGCTTTGGGATCAGCATGCAAATTGTGTTGTTCCCTTTTAAGTTGCATTATGATTTACCATTATGGACCCATGTAGTTTCCTAGAGAGAAGATATATCCTTGGTGCTTGTGCCTAGCCATGCCAGTAGCACTGTCCTCCTGATCTCTCTGTTCTTTTGTGCATAGTCCCATACCTCCAAATGGACACAGACACTCTTCTCTGGATGTTACAAGAAGAGAAGAAGCAGCTGATCACTTTAATCTCACTCTGATACAGACTTGGAACACGATTAGAACATGACCCGCACAGAGGTTGATGTTCCCTCAGTTCTTATGCAGCTTCTGGATGCTGCAGCTGAGATATTAAGCCCAGAGGTATAAGACTTAAGTTATGTCTTAGGAGTGGTAAAAAAATGAAATGCAGTCATTTTTAGAACTATATCTGAAGTTAATATATCACAGCCACCTTTTCTACAGTGAAAAACTTCCCCATTTTTACTTGACAGGTTCACTCCCTTGAGAACCCATGACAAGCAAAACAAATCATCCTATTTCAATTCAGTAACACATTCAACAAAACTAGAAAAACAGACTTTTAAACAAACAATCATCATATATATTTGCTTTTGTCTAATTTTATGTTTCACTACAAGCTGTTAGAAGATTTCCCTCTTGAATCAGAGGAAAAGCTCATATTGTAGGAAAACTTTTGATACTTGTGTGGATAATTCTCACCTTCTCCTGCCTCTCCCAGTGAGACTGACTTTTTTTTTTTTTTTTAGTAAGGAAGAAAGAGGTAGCAAAGGAATCTTGCTTTGTGAAATCCAGGATTTAATCATGTCTTAATCCGGTTCCTAACCAAAGAAATTAATTTTCTCTTCTCACTTTCAAAACCACTAGGATTACAACAGTGTTGGTCTTGATGCCTTGTGCTGTGTGCTTGCAGTTAGCTGCAGCGTGTTTTATGTCAGAAACTAACATGTCACTAACCCTCTATCCTGTGTGCTTATGTCTCTGTCATGCCCCTTCTCAGGTCAGGCTCAGTTTCTGTAAATGACCAGCCAGGTTCTCTGGTAGAGCAACTTAGATGTTTTGGAGTGGTCAAAGGCAGGATGCTAAAATCCCTGAGAAATTCAGGTTGAAAAAAACCCACTGTGTTGTCTGAAATCTGGGATACATATTAGCGTTCACATAACCAGATTTTAGTTAATGATGTCTGTACTGGGGTGAACAGAAGAGTCTTAGTTTCCTACTAGATCTCACAGGTCTGATTCTGATCTTTTGAATTACTTTTTTTTTTTTTTAATGATCTTCAAAAAAGTCAGTGTAAAAGTAAAAGCAGTATCTGACATCCTTTAGCAGACTCAGTTTGACAACTACACTCACAGGTTCTTTTTCATTACTATTAGAAGAATATTAAAAAAATTAAAATCCAAACTTTCATTCTAGATATGTTCAAGTGCCTCTAAATGTCTGAATGCTAGGGTGGGTACCATGCAGACACCAAACATTCAGGAGGGGATTTTTTTAAAATATACTACATCACTAAGAGATAAGAGAAATACATAAAATTGGATAATCTACTCTAAAGAATTGGTCCTTCTATCAAGCTTTTATTTTTACATTACCGAAGTCAACAGAGTTAATGACCAACAATGCAGTGACGACCAATAACAAGATTTCTCAGTTATTTTTGGGTGCTACAATGGAAATGTTTGCATTTTCATTTCAGTGAATGTTTCAAAGACATGACTTTGTCTTGAACCAAAGGATGAGTATTTTAGCATTTGTGGGAAAGGTCAAAATATTCTATTTATTTAACCAATATGGTTTAGACAAAAAAAAAAAAAAAANACTTGCATCATGGAACCTTTGCAACTTCTAAGACTTGAGTACAGAGTAGAGGGAAAATGTAGGCTTTGAACCAGCCCAGTTTGTATCATGTAATACATTTATTATGAGACAACACTTCTGAAGTGTTTGAAGTTTTCTTCATTCACCTATCAATTACAAAGACAGATGTGGATTAGGATCTCAGATTAGAGCTCCAGAACAAGTGATACAGAAAAATTTGAATGCTACGTATATTATACTTTGATCAAAAGTGACATTTAAACCCAAAATAATTTGTGAGATTTCACACTTCTGAGACACAGAGTGGAAATGGGAGATGAAGTAGCAACAAATATGAAATGTAAACTAAGGTGATAGTAACCCTGAAAACAAATTACATTTACAACTTATTTAGTTGTTGCAGTGCTTTATGTAATCCATGTTACCATGGTGAAATATATTTTTAGAATTGAAACTATAAACTCTCTTTAAGTTCAGTTTTCCCCAGAACTTCAAATGCTCCTGGAACTTTTCTGCAGGCATCTCCTTGCAGCATTTATATTTCTTAAAATGTTTAACGCCTACTTTGTTAATAAAATTGCATTTATTTTACTTTGTGGAGTACATTCTGGCTTGCTCTGCAGTGCGGCATAGATCGAAATCATATATTGAAATCAAAGTTTCTTCTACATCTGAAACTAGGTATATTTATTGTTGCATTAGTTACTAGTACTCACAGAATTAAAGCTCCTTTATAGATTAAATTAACTGGGTTTTTTCATATTGGATGACTTCTTAATATCTAAATTTTGATATTGGTTCATTTGCCTTTTAAGAGCCATTCTCAATACTAAAAAAGCAAAATACTTAAATGCAATGTTTGAACCTCTAGGTAACAAACTATTTGAATTAGAAATAAATACATCACATTTTTAGTCCAGCCTATGCCAAAATATGGAGCTGAACTTCAAGATTTTATATACTAACATATATTCCAAAAACTTGACCACGTGTCTAGTAGTAAAAGTAATGCATGATTTTGGAATATTGTTTAAGCAAAGGGAGATGGTTAAAAGACCAGACCCCTCATGTCCTCATTCTAGTTTCACACATCTGGTCAAAAAGTATTCATTAGACAGTAATAACTGTATTGATTTTCTTGTATAGTTAGCAGGGGAGGGGAGGGAAATGTTCGGGATCTCTAAAGTTTTCAAAAGAAGTCAGTATACTATTTTCAGAGACTGCTTTCTACGATTCTTCAAGAAATGTACAGTAAAATACCACCAGACACACTCTAGAACATTCACAGCACCCGTTAGAGACATCTGTCTATTCAACATATTCATACATTCCTGTATTTCAGGCCAAGAGACAGAGCTGATTCTGGAGCTCTGGGGCCTTACAAAGAAGAACAGGAACACCCAGTTCCCCTAGAACTATGCAGTGTCAGAGTTGTCAGAGTTTACAGGTCATAATCCACATTAGAAACATGAAACAGGCAGATCATCTATAGGGTATAACACTCCAGGTGTAAAATATCTGGTTTTTCTATCTGATTATCTCTTAGGAGCAATTTCAGATACAAAGCACACAGCTCAATATGCTGATCATGCTCTGCCCTGTGCATATCCTGCTTTACAACTCATGTAAATGAGATCGTTGACAGATATGCTACATTGCATTAGTTCAACTGAACTACAAATAAAAACGTGTATTCACAAAATACATGGGACATTTTAAGGCACTACCATTCGTAATGCACAGAGCATGCACAGGCTGTATTTGCAGATGTAATACATTCATAAAATCTCACAGCACTGTTTGTCCTGTGCATAACAAGTCAATAACTGCAAAATGCAGCACCCATGGAAAGTGTTGCTTTGCGGAAGTACAAGCACCATTCCTCTCAGAAATGCACCATCTACATATTGTTACATATACTGAGCTTTGTCGTGAACATAAAAGTTTACATAAAAGTCCAGTGTGAAACCAACACAGCTAAAAATTAATTAACCGTATTTTTTATATATTTTATTTTTCTGTCCTGTGTATGATAAAAAAAAAAATTGTTTGATACGTTTCCATCAGGTGTGAATGCTGCCACGAACCCTCCAACAGAAAATGAGAATGCAAAAGTAACATAATGTTCTAAAGACTGAAACATTACATGACTATAACTAATGAAGAAATCTGTGTAAAAAGTACGTTTATTGCTAACCATAATGGTTTAGAGTTCAGACTTGTTATTAAAGGAGAATGAGAGCAAATTCAAGTCAGATTATGACTGACACATCCTTTGGATGGATTGAGGGCTTTGAATTTGAACCTCTTTAATAATTTTACCAAAAAATACCTAGTACCATTGAAATTCTCTCCTGCTCTGTTAATTTTAATAGACAGACGAACAACTGAAATATCTGGAGGCAGAGGTTTTGTCTAATGCTATCCAGCAAGCCAAAAGTGATGGGAAGAGCAGCAATTAACCAACTATCCTACAACACAGATCCAATAGTGTTTGCTTGAAAACATGTGAAGATTTTTATAACACTTTTTGTAAGAGGATATTTCAAAAAACTATCAACACATTAAAAAGGATTTTCTTGTATGGAAGAGAATAAGATATACTTAACAAAATTACATTTACACTTTGAGAAAAAAATTCAGTCAATTGCCACCTGTGGGTCTGACTGGACCAACTCAGTGTGATTTGTTATCCTCTACATAGAAAAGAGAGAAGTATTCTAGACAAAAAAAAAATCAATACTAGTAGGGACTACAACATCCTTAGTGTCTACATATTGGTCTTTCAGCATCACCCAGGCTTGTTCATGTTATCAGAGATATTATGGGGTGAGGAGTGCATGTGAGAAGTTTGTGCACATATGTGTATAAAAATACCATTTCTGCTACCTACATTTGCACTCATTCGGAGTCCAGTTAATATTTTCCCTAAATTCAGTCCTGAACATGTATACATTCACAGTCAATAGATTTTGAGCATTTATCATGAAGATGGAGAATTCAGAGCACTAAGATTTCAATTTCTTTTCTGCTGAGCCAAGGCTTTTTATAAAAGCAAGAGCTTGCAGAACTCTTCCATGCAGTGTTAATCTTTCACACAAATAATGACTCAAAGCTAAATCAACATCTGAATTTTGAGACAGTTTTAAGAGTCACCCAACAAAACCAGAAGCAAATAGTAGTCCCTGTAAGGAACAGCACACATTTTCTTGTGTGGGTATTTATATTATTTTAAAGTGATCTTGAATGTGAAATTATTTGTATGCTCACAAATTGTCCACAGTAGCATTTTCAAAAGGCTATTAAAATTCATGGAAATCTCAGATTTATGTATCTGATAGATGTTTCAACTTATGCAGAGGAACACAAGGCTATTTCATTTAAAAATTTTTGGTCTGTTCCTTTGAGTTAAGGTTCAACAACTTTTCTTTTGACTCTCGTTGCCAATTCCCACATATTTCCACTCTTAACAAGGATGTCCTACAATCTTTCCTCCCTTTCTCCCCCAACAACAGCCCTTCCTTGAGCTCAGTTTATTCAGAAAAACTGAAGAATTCCCATATCTCCTCTTTCAGGCTCAGAACTCAGTTCTTCTTTTCCTTGATTCCTGCTCCCCCCAAGGGTGGAAGACACTGTTTTTTTATCTCTGTCTTTACAAAAAATACACCTGTCATCTACTTTAATTTTGCCTTTGAAGGACACAATTAATTACCAGCTTATAAACGTAATGACTAACTCTACACTAGCAAACATTAAAAGGGTACGAGAAGAGGGGAATGCATACACATTATCAAGCACAGCGACAGATTTTAACAAAACCAGGTTAATTTCAAGATTCCACAAATGTCTGAAACTGTCCAGGAAAAGGGTAAAGGTTCATAAGTGGAACAACACATTTTTGATCAAGTCGCAATCTTTTTCTTTTTTTTTATGCAATTTTTTTATATCAATTGTAGACATTTAAATTTAAACACCAGGGAAACTGTTTTTTAGTGCAGAAGCAGACTGATCACAGATTGTCTTGTTTTGTTGATGTTAGCAATTTCCCTAGACTTTCACTTGTATAATGGAAGTCCCACAGCGTGCTTTCCACTATTTACTGTGACACAGAAAGACAGGCAACCATTTTCCAAAGGAATAGGGTATTCAGTAATTGATAGAAATAAAAAATGTTTCTCTATCATAAGTTTTCATTAATTTGAAATAATAAAATGATAGGAAGATCTACTATTTAAATAGAGAATTATTAAAATGAAAAAATATGAAAATATTATTTGATTGCAGTAGTAAATATTTTTATTGCCTCATGCTACTAATTGACATTGCACATTTACCCAGTATTTTGCAGTGGATAATGTTTATATCACCTGGTCTCTTAGAATAATAAAGAGATCAAGATAATCTACTTTACAAAAACCTAGAACTGACTTGTGGCAACTACTAGTATTTTCTACTTAGTCTTGAAACCAGAATTAATTCAAACAGCTCATTGTTTAGAGTGAATAAGCTATGATTTCCTCAATATTAGTGTTTTTCCCCAGAAAAACATCATAATGGACATATGAATATTCTTTAAGAATGACAGCTGTAGTAGAAATCACATTTCAAAACTGGTAGAAGGCATGCAGGGTACCAGTATTAATACACTTAAAAAGCAGGACAGAAAGCCTATCAATATTGTTTCTGCTTAACTGTACAAAGGAAGCTGTACTTTGAAATAACAACAAAACACAATATGTTCTAAAATCTATTAAAAGGTTCTAAGTAAGACAAGTTAAAGCTCAGAAATAGTATTTTCTACCTGATTAGATGTTTGTTTTAATGTATAAGAAATATATTTTCTTGCTTTTGAAGATGGTTATTTTTAGACTATAAAGAAACAAGCCCAATGTTTAACTGAATAAAGGCACACATACGTTACAATCTGCTATTCACCTGCTGACACGGTAATAAAACAAGCTTATTCTTTCACCCCATTATGAAACTTTAAGCCCTTGGATGAGTGAGTGTGAGAAACAAACTACCCTGAGTGCCACAATTACAGACTGAGGAAAATACTTGGGGCACTCTACTCACTGAGGTTGACCATGATATATTTGAGGGAAAATGACACTTAATCTTCTAATAACTTTAGGGAAGATGGAAAACATGACAGAATAAAATCCCTGTCTGCATCCAGTGCTCTCTGACTGGTTCTTTTAGCTTTTCCATGCCTGGAGGGTGTAATATTTAATATCAGATTTACTTATTTGAAGACACCTGATGCTATACAAGATTCCTTTTGTTGGTTGTCTAGCTCTTATACTTTATGTTGGGCTAAGACACATGTTCACTCTTCCAATGCTGCTCTGGCCACATTGTGGTCCCCTTCATGTTGAGATAGTTTCATTGCAACAACTCTGTTCAGTCACACCCTACATTATTCCCTGAGTTTCAGTGGTACGTTGCCCTTGCCCATGTCCCTTGAGCCTTCTTCAACTTCAGAGATGTATTGAACAATCACATTCCACCCCTTAGAGTTTCATCAGTCAAAATTTCCATGCTAGCAATGGCATGGAAAGATTTAAGGGTGGGGTTTTTTTTTGTTGTTATTGGGGCTTTGTTGTTGTTTTTTTTGTTGTTGGTTTGTTGGGTTTTTTTGTGTCTGAAAACAGAATCTATTTAGATTTGAACTAGAAGACAATCATAAGCTTTTAATGGAGCTGTATCTTATCAAGAGTCTGCAGATTTTCCATCATTATGGTACTTGTTTAAAAAAAGGTTAGGCTGTATTTCTAAAGAAAATTTTCTAGATCGTGACAGAAACCAGAAATATTCTTTGGCCTTTTTAGCTGATGTGTGTACAAAGCTTTGAAACTTAATAGAGGAAGTGCACACCTCAATTCTGAGGGGGCTTTTCATGCAACTGCACTTAATTACTGTTTTTCAGAGTATCTTAAGTTGATACAGATACAATATTATGACTAGCGAAAAAGCAGAGTAACTGTCTCAGTCACTCAGGTCCTCAAAAAAACACCGCAGAACAGTTTCTACTGTCCTTTCTCTTCATTTCACTCTAATAATGCTAGAGGAAAGAAGAGGATCAGAGTGTCAGGTACAGGATTCTCTGGTTCACCTTTTGATCCTTCTCTTCAAAGTGTGAGACCACACAGAAGCAGCAATATCTTTTCAGACAGTGCAGCAGGGAAAGGGGTTTAACACTGCTTAAAACATTTCCCCCAGCTATTGAATTAGGTACTCTGTCTGCTAAACTGCCTAGATACATGAGTAGATCCTGCTCCATTTCTCTCTGTAATGCTGCCGGCTTACTGATAGAGATATGTTACACACTTCAGTATTTCTTATAGAAAAATAAATCCTATTTTGTAAACCAAGCCACAGAGCAGACATGTATCATACATTTCGGTTTTCTACAGATGAAGAATGCTTTTCTCTCTGTCTTTCAAAAAAAGAACAGGATAGCACTGATTTTGTTCATATTCTCTACTTGTCTTCCATACAATCATAAAGTCAAGTTTTGCTGGTAATGAGCGGGCTGTTCTTGCTCTTTAATTAGACATGGGGGAAAAATGGAAATGCAGATCCTAAACATAAATATCACTTATTGTTATCTCCACGTTGTCACTCAAACAAGTTCACTGCTCGTAAATGGCCAATAAATGTAATTCACAAAAGCTGGTGCAAAAACATTGCAGACACAGGAAAATAATGAAACATTTTTATTTATGTTGGCACCACCCAAAATATTCAGCTAATAGTAAGATCTCTTCCAAATATGCTTGCACAATCTTACCTATAAATGATCTTCTACTCAATAACTCTAAAGATGTTTAAAAATTTAAAAAAAAAAAAAAAAAAAAAGCAGAAAAACCAAAACCTGAATTGAGATAATTGGTCAATCCAGTCTGTTTTGGAAGCCATGAAGAGAGTCACTTAGAAACAAAATTCCATTCAAGAATTCACTATAGGTAGCAAAATCTCAGGTGGTTCTTATTTATGAAAACAAGTCTAGAGAAAGCTGGATTTCTGTTTACCCATTGGTATACATTTTTATAAAAAGCTCTTGAAATCAGGACAGAATACGGGTGATGGTACTTTAGCTACTCTAAAAATCTATTTCTATGTGGAGGAAAGGACATTGTCCTACAGTTTTTACAAAATTCTATTAAATTTCTGCTGCAGAAGTG